>BLKR01000019.1:0-145000 GCA_011170035.1 Teleogryllus occipitalis | reverse complement strand
CTTTTTCTTCGTCGTCTTCTTCTCTTCTTCTTCTTCTTCTTCTTCTTCTTCTTCTTCTTCTCCTTCAGGTACATAGGCAGTGCCCGTTAGGCCTCCGTTCGCATCTGGTCACCCCATCTCCTCTTCGGACGTCCAGAATTTCTTCTTCCTTATAGACGGTATTGCAGAATTATTTTCGGTAGGCGGTTGCCTTGCATCCTTTCAATTAGCTGTGTCCAGGAATTTTCATAGTAGTTAAATTTCTCTTGAAGTTTACATACACCGAGTTCTTTACGAATTTGTAAATTCCCTTTCTTGTCCATCAGCTTATAACCAGCTACTGATCTCATAAATATCATTTCAGCACTTTGTAGTCTTGTACTCTCTCTTTTGGTTATCGTCCAATTTTCACTTCCATATAACATGTTGGGATACTTAATACTTTAGAGAATTTAATCATAGTTCTCTTTCTAACTTCATTTTTCAGGGTTCCCATCCTCTTTATACTCTTTCGTCAATGACGAGTATTTCTGTCTTTTCATTTGCTAAAATGTAATTAATTGTGCTACTCTGTTCACGTGCTGACCATGTGTACTTACGTCTATATTCGTTTGTGTGGAAAGAAGGTATTTATAACTTTCAGGTTATTGAAGCAAAACAAAATCTCGCATAGTTTTCCCGTTACAATTTAGCACATGATTCTCATTACATTTATCAATCACATCATCCATTTGGAATTTTCCAGTTCTGGTACTTAGGTGTCCTTCAATTATTAAGTAATATTCTTATTTATTTTATATCCAGTTTTTTGAAGTATACAATAAGATTCTTCGGTATCATCTTTCTTTCTCTCTTCTGGTGTGTAGAATCAAATGAAGTAAATGAATCTCTGTCTACCGTACACCAAACAGATACAATTTGACGCACTAAAACATTTCTTGTATTTGGAGGAGCGCTTAACACAAGTCCTCGGAATCAGACCACAAAAATTCCCGCTCTTTTCTCTATGTATGTATAAGATGTTTGTGCTTGCCCAAGGCACAGATAACCTTATCAATCAGAGTCGTAAGCAGCAACGCTGCAAAAAGCTCCAATCTAGAAATTGAAAGTTCTGGATTCTCCCCCGGACCAAGCTTCAGCGCATGAAGATCAACACTCGAATTTGAACATAACAAACTACAGGAAATATCATTCGATATGTTGCCAGTTCTAAGGTACACATAGGCACCACAAACAGACTGACTGCTATCGCAGAATCCTTGAATTTCCATATTACAGGTAACAGAGATTAATATTTCTCGGGGAATGGATATATCCATAATGAAAGGCAGGCAGACACAAATGTTCTGCCAACTTGAATTAATGGATTCAGGAAGACACTCTTCCCACGTAAGGGGAATTTCCCCGAGTTGTTGAAACAATATGTTACATAAAATTACTACTGGGGCAAAAAGGCCTAACGGATGGCCAATACTACAAATGTAAGACAGTAAGGTTATTTTGGAAATGAAGTTACAAACTGTGCCTGTTTATCAAAGCATTAACTGACAAGCTGGCTCGTGCGTGTGCAGAACATTTTCGTACTTTCTGACGTGCATGTGATTACTTGATACGAGTAAAATCGTCGGAGCACAAACACTTTTATTACTGTGAATGTATTTTGGGCTGATAATCTAGATTAAAGAGAGGTGTTCCTGAATCTTACGTTCTACACTGGCAGCCTGAACAGCTATTTTGATCGTTCCCTACATTGCCAGCCAACTTATAAAATGATCTATGTTTATAACGATATTTTTATGGTTCAAACATGAAATATTATCCATTTTTACTATTGTTTTTCTTTTATTTTTTGTTGTAGCATCGTTATTTGCATAATTTGGGGTCTTAAAAAAAACAGGAATCTCCAAGGAACTGGTGGCTTTGCAGTTCAACGTAAACAGTTTCAGAGTTTTCCTTGAATCTTACTTATTGATACTGCATCTTGTGTTTTCATTGTTTAGTAAGTAAAAATTTCAGTAACAATTCATCGCACCAGTATTGAATGATGAATGTGTATACAAGCAGAATGTTTAACGTCACGTAACATGTTGTACGAGAAATTTAATATTGAAAACGTCAACATGTAGTACGAGAAATTTAATATTGAAAACGAGTCTGCGAGAATACAGGAAAGAGTGACGATAATCCAACGAAGAGTTGCACAAATAGAAAAGATGTAGATGAAGGTTAATGTACCTCCATTATCTGTGCACGTCTTCTAGAATTCAGTGGGAAATATAGTTATTCAAATTATCGTTTCCATGTTGTCGTGGCAGGAAGTATTATCTCTTGATGAAGGACATGATGGATAAGAGTCCAAATTTATTGCTGATTTATCCTTGAAAATAAATTTTATTACTTTGGAGCTTTTGTTACAATCCTTGCAAAAAACGCTAATTTTTTTGTGTTTTCAAATTTCAAGTAGTATATGACTTAGTGAAGGGATCACATAATTTTGAAAACGTGCACATAATTCACTTCCCCATTGCACGTCACACACAGTTCTTAATTGTTTTTGATGTAAAATAAATAAATAAATAAAAGGTAAATGAAATAGATTTTGACAAGATATGAACGGCCATATCAAGCTGGCACAACCACCGTAGCACAATCACATCAAACCAAATGGAATATTTAGTACTCATTTATTACTAATTTATTACCCAAAAATTAAATTTATTACTCCTCCCGTTTCTCAAAGAAACGTGGTTGTGCCTGCGTGACAGTCACGCTAGCTAGTTTGATGTTATTGTGCTATGGTGGTTGTGCTAGCTTGACATGGCCGATGTGAACACCCTCTAAGTCTTCGGTTGTCTTTCAGCTATCAGCACTAAAACCATACCTGCCCAATTTAATGTGAATGGAGTGCAGGTATGAGGTTTTGAAATCAACGAACAAACGAGCATCAGCGATGGTAGAATCGGGTGTCCAGTGCAAGTGGTGATCAAAGGACACGTGAGAGCGCGGCATAGAGAAACGGATGTGGGGCCGGGGAGCTCGATCGGCGGTGGGGCTAGGGACAAGCCAATCACAGCGGACGGGGCTCTTTGAGCCCACTGGGCATGCCACAGGAGGCCTTTTCCAAGACCCGCGCGACGACCATCTTAAATCTTAAGTCATCCTTGTTTTGCGCGCTTTCATGCAGATAGCCAATGAAAGCATGCTCATCGTCATCGCCTCTACACTAGAATTTCTGCCTCCTAAACTCCCCCTCCCCTTACCTCTTTCTCTAGCTCTTCTGAAACCTTTAAACCTTTGGTGTTTTGAACACTTCTATCGCCTCTCGTCCCTTCACTTCTTCGCATTTCTTGAAATATTTCCTCCCTTTTCACCACCTCGATTTATTCCACCCCATCGCCTCGACGTGATCAATCTGGTTCATCACCACCCAAGCTATTGTTTCTCTTTTAAGTGAACATTTGCATTTAAGTCTTCTTCCATTATTTGTTCCTCTATCATCAATGCCAGCATTCGTATCTTTATTAATCTCTCCTAAATTACTGAAAATAACATCATCATCACTCCTCCACTATTTGTACCTATCCTACTGTCACTCATATCAAAATGTCTGCTGTGAGATATCATTTCCATTCAGTATGTCCCTTCTGTCCCATGTCCCATTACCCCTTCCATCGTCACCGCCTCTCTCATCAACATGATCATATGATATACCTCTGCGTCTACAGACAAATGAACAAATCCATCTGCCGTCGCCATTATAACCACATCTCAACCTTTTTTCTCATCATTCCTTTTGTTGAGTTTTCATCTCTATCGCCGCTGCCGTCCCTCTACTCTCTGGGTAGGGATTTATTGATGTTTAGGGATGGGTCAAAAATGAAGAATTTTGTATATTAAGCTACTTATGAAGAACTGTAGGCAAACATGCAATCCTGCTATCGAGTTGCCTTTACTATCGATAAGGCACATAAAATTTTGGTTTTGGAGCTCAATGTGGGCTTGAGATGTTTCTTAGGTCTATGAAATGAGACTTTTGTGGATCTTATATTTAATTTTTTGAGGTTTAGTTCTTTGTCTCTGCTGTAGCCTCCGTTTCCACCATCTCATCTGCTTCCATTTCTTACACCATTTTCACCCCCTACACCACCTGCACCTCCTCCACCGTTTCTACCACTTTTACATCCCTTTCCACCCTTTCCCCCTTTTACAACTCATCCACCTCTCTCTCTCTCTGTCTCTGTCTGTCTCTCTCTCTCTCTCTCTCTCTCTCTCTCCATCGCCTACCAGACCTTCTCTGCCTTTAAACACTAATACTCGTTCCATCTCTCCCTCCCACCTTTCCATCCCTAACCCCACCTCCTCCTTCTGCGATTTCCAACAACTCCCCCAGCACAAAGCGACCACGCTGCCTTTGCGGCCAGCTTTGGAACTTCGCAGCTTTTGAGGCGGCCAAACAATGGAAGGCGCTCGGCCACCCCCTCCATCGTTCATTTTTCGAACCGCCTCTCTCCCCCACGAACTTACGGATTATTGTGATTCCGCTACACAGGATACACTCTGCATCAAAACACAAAACCCCCGGTTCAGTTTTCAACCCGAAAAACAGCTTGATTCTAAATAGATTGATTGAGAGATACCATACTTCTCTGCTTCAAAGAATTGAAATCAAGAGTGTTAGAGATAGAAAATAAGTCATACACAACTTGTTACATATACTAAATAATCTATGTGAACAACTCTAATACGAAAATGAAGAAAAATAAGAAGAAGAAGAAATTTCCTGTGAATGAAACTCATTTGAAATATTGCATTTATTATAAAGCAGGCATATCAATTTGCAACAGGACGAGCTTTATCCCGCATGGAAAACCTGCTCTCTTCCTTCAAGCACGTGACACTTCCCCAGATTCCACTTGTGTTTCCCTCTCAATCCAGGAGAGTTACATGAGCAAGCTGTTGCAGGATAGCTGGTAAGTACCAAGTGCTCCCCATATATTACAAAGAATCGCTCCTTGATACAAAAGTTTGTTTGCTTGATGTTTTCTACAAACAAACAAGATTTGAATTAATTTTATTTTACATCATTTCACGTCTATTTTGTTTATATTGTGCATATTTGCTTCTTTTTATTTTGTGATATATTGTCTTAAGTATTTCTGTTATTTATTGAATAGAACAACAATTTAAAATAAATAAGTCAATCCTTCACGGAGACATCTCTTAACAGAAAGAATTTTTGTTAAATCTTCTAATCTGAATGTACAAAGTTAATGCAATTATAGCTATCTTAGGTACACGTGATTACGAAATCAAAACCCTTTCGATGAAAAACGTTTAATATTACTCCTAATTGGCAATTTCTAATGTCACTGATATATTTCATTTTAATGGATTATTTCGTTACTGTAGTAGAGAGCGAAACGGGCATCAATATCTCTTTCAGGGCAATATAAGTGCGAACTGACTAATGCAAAAGTCTGTCACGGGACGACACACCGAAGCAATTTGTTTACTCTTGAATCTTGAATTTAGCGGCAGTTACTGTTGATGCACTGGACAGTCAAATCTAATAAGCTAATTACCTTTCTCGTAATATTGACATGATCATTCCTTTTTTCCATTTATTTCTGCTTGGCTCGAAGGTCCTCAGCATCCGTGTACGATACAGTGAGGGTACATTGAATTACGTTAACATTGATTCAGAAAAATTGTAGAATGAGTACATGTGAATTAAATGTGAGAAGGCACATCGGGTCCATGATGATTAGGGAGGGTCGAAGAACTGTCGCGGTAGTTTCCGCTTTAGTCTATTGTGGCAAGGATTTGGCTTTCCGGTTTTGAAATGTACGGCTTTAGGAATCTGGGGAATTTTAGGTTAGAAGCGAGAGGAATGATCATTACTGGATATTCTCATTCCAATACATTTCATTCCTTTTTATTGTTGATAAAATGCACATTATTGAAGAATAATCCTTTGCCTCGATATCCGAAATCGGCGAGAAAGTAGGTACAGTGGCGGCAGATTGAGTGATTAATTGATAGTTCTAGACGTATTAACTGATAAAATCAATAATCACTTAAGTGTAGTGCATGTATTTTACTTTATCGTCCTTACTTTGTAAGAAGAGAAAGTAATACTGCCCTAGCAAACAGCAAATTTTCGT
Source organism: Teleogryllus occipitalis (assembly GCA_011170035.1). Lineage (NCBI taxonomy): Eukaryota > Metazoa > Arthropoda > Insecta > Orthoptera > Gryllidae > Teleogryllus > Teleogryllus occipitalis. Next base: position 138,857 of record BLKR01000019.1, on the reverse strand, counting down.
CAGAAAAAACTGTTATAGCCGCACCCCGCCAACAAAAAAGGGGATAAATCTTGTTCATGTAGAGAGTAAATTATTCCCACAAAATATGGATTCCGACTGCACATCGTTTTTGAGGGTCCTTCTTGCCGAAAAATCGATCGACGGAAAAACGTTCGTCCGTCCGTCCGACCGTCCCTCCGTGATCCAGGCTAGAGCTTAACCGTTCAGCAGATTTTCTTCAAGATAGATATTGCCCGGTCGATGTAAAGAAACTCAAGACTGCGCGTTTGAAACGGATATTTGATTTTTGACGGAATTTTACATTAAGCTTCATCATCATTGTCTCCTGTATTATTTGACCGCCTCCTTGAAAATCCCACAGATTGATTGATCGTGTTTTCGGGCGTATATTACTAAAGCTAACTGTAACACGGAAATTCAAGCCTACATACCGTTGGTTCGGGTAATTAGTCCCGTTAGTATAGTGCATGTTTATCTCTCTCCGGAGATGGCGGTGATCTTCCCTCGCTGGATGGCGAGATCCGGCGCCGACCTACCGTCGGCTAGTGGTGTTTCCCCCTAACCAGGACTCTACCACCAGCGGGGCACCGCCCCAGCTGGGATCTCTAAGCTCCCGACTAGGATCCCGGAAATGCGGTGGTGTAGTGCATGTTAGTGTAAGTGTAAGAGGAGAGGATAGGGCACGGAAGAGGAAGGACGCGCGCGGTCCGTGGCCCGTTTGGTAGGGTACTGCTCCGGCATTCGCCTGGTGTTGATCGGAGAAACCACGGAAAACTACCGATCAGAGCAGACGGCCGCTAGAATTCTCCTCCAGACAGCGACTGAATTCGACCTAGCTGAAAAGCTAGAATCGAAACTCCTACCACCGTCAGGACTCGAACCTAAGACCTCCCGGTCAGTGACAGTTGCAGTGACATCAGTTGATGCACTGAGCTACCGCTCCCGGTGAAAGTCCCCCTGAGCTCTCCCGTATTCCATTATGGGTCGAACCAAAGGTATGTAGGCTTGAATTTTCGTGTTACAGTTAGCTTTAGTAATATACGCACGACAAAATGAAAATGTTTTCAAGCCTTCTGAGTGGTATATCTTACGTAATGAGCCCAGATGAGGTCAAGTCGAAATATTACGTCCAGGTATTTACAATTACTGGCTCAGGGATTTTTCTACCCATTGTATATTGCAGCGTTTCCTGTGTGCACGCCTTCATGAAACATACTTTTCATTTCGTTTATCCGGGACCATTTCGTACATTCGTGAATTCCTTTCGGCATCTGATTACTGCCGGATATGTTTCTAATTTTTCGATAGATGATGCAGTTGTACGCAAAAAGTCTGATTGTTGATCAAATTTCAGTGCCAAAATCATTAATATAAGCTTTCCTCACACGCTCCATTTTATTATGTAAAGGGGGTGCCGGATATCACATAAAACTCCTTGGATAGAAAGTCATAATTTGAACTATGTCAAACCATTGAGAAATTTCCTAATCCAGATTATTATCCGAGGATCTACGTCCTATTCGATAATTCTTTTTAAAGTCGGTCTTGAGGAACAAAATCGAAAGCATTAGAAAAGTCTATAGCGGGTGCATAAATTCTTTCTCCTTGGTCGAACGTATTCGCAATGTCTTGACATTGGTCATTAATTTTCAGCTAAGAAGGGAAACAGAGGCATTGTGAGTGCTGCAAAAAACGTTGCGAAGAAAATTATTCAAGACACGCAGAATAATAAAGACACTGAAATTCTGATCCTTCTTAACATGAAATGTGAGACACAAAAAATGTTAAAGAAATCGTAAAAGGAAAAAACATATCTAAAAACAATGGACAAAGCGCAGATCAAGAAAGATATAATGGGGTAAAAGGGAAAGAATGAAGCCAGTATCGGAAGCTGTGGTAATAAATGTGTAAGCAAATTTTATGCAAGAACTTGACTAAACTTCTAGATCATTCAACAGTTTGGGAAGTGCAAGACATTGCTTTATTGGGAACAGCCCACATTCAGCGCAACGTATTGTAGAGGCACCGACACTCGACCCCTTAGGGAGCTGGTTGAAACTCTTGTTTGAATCGAATAAAAAGAACACGAGATATGAATATTGAAACAATTAGAATATTTTATTTTATCAGTCGGTGTCATAGAATTCCACGTCCAGAACAGACATTACTTCTTCCAGGAATACACTAATGCACATCCAGAAATCGGCATAATCGAGCAGAATTTGGTGGATAGAAGGAATATTACAATTAAGAATTGCAATTTGACACCAACAGAATTACCGGGAGCGGTAGCTCAGTGCATTAACTGTTGTCATTGCAGCGCCTCTGACCGGGAGATCTTAGGTTCGAGTCCTGACGGCAGCAGGATTTTCGACACTAGCTTTTCAGCTAGGTCGAATTCAGTCGCTCTCTGGCGGAGAATTGTAGCGGCCGGCTGCTTTGATCGCTAGTTTTTCGTGGTTTCTCCGAACAACACCAGGCGAATGCCGGAACTGTACCTTAACTAACGGGCCACGGACCGCGCGCGATCTTTCCTTCCTCTTCCTTGTCCTATCCTCTGCGCTTGTACATCTGCGCTTGTACACAGACCAAGATTCACCTCACTACTACATATTCCGGGAGACCGGTCGGGAGTTTAGAGTTTGTCCCGGCTGGGGCAGTGCCCCGCTGGTGGGAGAGTCCTGGTTAGGGGGAAACCCCTAAAGCCGGCGATAGGTCGGCGCCGGATCTCGCCATCCGGCGGGGGAAGATCACCGCCATCTCCCGAGGGAAAAACACACACAACACTACCGGAACCAATGACATAAGCTGTTGACGCGCCCGGAATTACTAACAACCAACCAACTAAATTATAAAGCATACGTCTAGAAGTTAGGGATAGATTACAGCAAAATTATCCCGAATAAATTAATAGAAGACCCGATGATACTACATGTGCGTTCACGGTGGATGACGGTTTCGAAATCCTTCAAATGATATCAGACAATGACAACTATCTCCACAGAAGCACACGAGCTGAACACAGTGCATTGAAAATTCTTGTCGAATATTATCGCAATAGACCAAACGACCCTCCTAAACAATATTGGGAAAACTACACCTACACTGAAAGAAGTAAATGAGGTTTTGGATCAATACATATATGATACTCATGACTTGACAGAAATACATCTTCACAATATACTGTGCAGCAGTAACTGTTATCGAGTTAAATGGACTAAAAACATACCAACACATTCTTCAGAAAAAAAATCATAAGCAAAAGACATCGCAATGGAAGATGAGACTTAAAAACAGCATTGATGAGCTTCATGCAAAAGTATTTTAGCATTTAGTTTAGTATAGTAGCATTTAGCAAAAGTTATCTTATTACTGAATATTCGAACAACCGTTCGAAAAGAGTTGTCATGAAAGTAACAGACATTGCAAGAAGAGATGCAATTAATTTAACATGCCCAAAGAGTGCTTAGCTTCTTTTTTACCTCAGAGGAAAACCTTCTTTTACCTTACGGCCAAAGTTTAAAGCTAAAGGAGTAATACTCCGAAGATACAATGAACTAACCACGAGAAATCAGCAAAAATTGGATTTCCCAGTATCAGTACTATTGTGTAACATCTATTTCGCGTGTACAAGCTAGAATATTTGCAATCTAACTTCTTGTTATTGTGGAGCGCTGTTCTTCTGATAAGAGTACTCCCGTTGACGACTAGAAGTCGCAGATAATTGACACAAAATCAGAATTTATTCGCTTCAACTCCCCAACCAATCATTAATTTCTTCAACAAGCTCTCACAATTTACAATGAAGAAACGAATTTTGTCCATTTTTCCTGTGATCTACAAAAAGAAAGGTTGTTCTGAAAGATTGCCGATTGCGGAGGAAAGCGACGGATAACGTCTTCTAAAAAGCTCATTACAATTCACTGAATGGAAATATTTTATATAAATGAAGTACAAGATTTTTATACTCATATGCGCCGAGAATAATCATAAAATTCCATGAGAATTATACCATGTAATTTCAAATGAAGAATCACAGTCCACCATAGCATACACTTGTAGCTTTGGGCGAATTCGCGTCTAACAAGTAACATTTTTCCCCACAGCTTTTTTTTCTTTTGCCTACTTTTCTTTCCTACGGGACTCTCGAGGATTAATTTTCGTTCGGGGAAACAAAATAAACGACGCGGCCATACTACTACGCAAGGCAACGGAGCGCAAGTAGGATTCTTTGCTGCAGTCACGACGCCTCGCCAGGAGACTCGGCCGCCTGACCTTGGTTGCGTGGGACGTCTATATTTCAGACGACTCCTTGCAGATTTAAAACGACCACTGGTATCGTGAATTATAACGCTTTGATGTGAACGGCATTGCCGTTTTCTCTTGCTAGCGTACCTGGCGAAATTAATCTAGAAGCTATATTTGCAAGCAAAGTGAACAAAATTCTAGTTGCATACATGCGGGCTTTCCATGCTAGGGGGTAAGAGCGACAGGAGGCGAACATGCCCGTATTCTGTTCACCGTAACTAGTAAGATCCGCCTGCTTGAGCTTTTCTTCGTCACACAACGACAGAAACTAGGACAATTTTAAAGGAAAGCTACAACTGAATTTTTGTGTAATAATAATGATAATAGTAATAATAATAATAATAAATTATTATTATTATGATTATTATTATTATTATGATTATTATTATTATTATGATTATTATTATTATAACAGCCGGCCCCGTGGCGCAGACGGTTGCGGCAGCCGTCGTCTGCGCTGAGGAAGCTGCAGGTTCGAGTTCTACCAAGGCATGGCCGTATTTGTGATTGTCCCTTCACCCCTCATCCTCATTGTCACCTCATAATTCACACTTCAAGGAGTAACAACCTTGTTGTATCTTGGAGTACAGCTCGAAAGCTAATCCTAGAAGTTACGCGCATTAATTGTGCAGCCTGGTCAAAATGGTCAATAATAATAATAATAATAATAATAATAATAATAATAATAATAATAATAATAATAATAATAATAATAATATGGCAAAATAATAAATGCCAGATTTTATTTTAATAATATAAGGTATAAAACAAATTTTAAAAAACTGAGTTTTTCCGTCTGCCCTGTTTTTTGACTAAACGTTTTTCTATCCTATCGCATACATTTTGTTTTGTGCGTTTGTAGTTCGATTCGTCTCGCTATTTTGCACCTTCAGAATAATTAGTTATTTGAATTTCATTGGCACTTTGTCGATAATATCATGCACACTGCAGATTGAATATGGCATTTGAATGTTTCAAAAGATTGAAAACTTTATAAGATAGATTTAAATATTTTACTTTAAAGTCATTCTTCATTTTGTTCATGCAATTCTTATAGACTACAATATGAGTTTCAAATTGACATAGTAATTCAGTGGACAATGGAATTTTGCTAGTGGATATTCTCAAATCTCAACGATAATAATAAAGTTTGGTGTGCAAACTATTTGAACAGAAAATTAAACGAAAATGATACATAAAATAGGGAAATGAATGATTGAACAACCCTTATATAAATCTATAAAATGTTTTTAATTCGAAAGGTGTTTTACTTTTAGAATGCCACCTATGACGTAAGTAGGGTGCATATAATAACTTCGTGAAAAAGTACCTCCCTAACATGATTCAACATCCGCAAAACAAAGTATTTCATTCTCTGCGCAGAAAGGAAAGACAAAAAAAGGATTTATGTTATGTGAAATAAAACAGTGGACTATGTAAATCACTGCAGGAAAGAAAGAACGTTTTATTCAACTATTGAATATCGTAATATTTTCTGTGAGAACAAGTGGAATAAAAGGGGGAGAGTGTGGAAAACGAAAAAACAGAACTGATGCATTCTAAAAAGGCAAATAATTCTTTTCCAAGTCCTCGCGTAAAAGAGAGAGATACCATAAAAAAGACTGGTACTCCATCCAACGACTTTGAACAATGTGATTAAGAGGAAGAATATGGGACGTAGAGATGCCACTTTTTTCTGGATGTCCGTTCCACCTTCTGAAGCCTTGTTAAATTACGCCCTCTGTGTCCTCATTAGAATCGATCCCCTACACAAAGGACCAAGAGTTACATAATGCATTTGGCTCCGGCTCCACATGACGAAATATCTGCCGCATCTTTCTTTCGAAATGGCTCAATTATCTTTGACATTAAGCTACGGCTCGAGAACCAGAGTGAACGGATGTTGAACGTTACCAATGATCAAAGAAAAACGCATATTTTGGAAGACTTAGCTTAAAGATAGTAGATATTGAAGATTTTGAATTATGTGAAAATTTTATTCTATTTCTACGACTTTATTCGTCTTATTTTCTTTCCAATACAAAGAAACGCCCGACAAGTGAGAATTGATCAAAACGAACTGTGTTGTTACCCATCTCCAAAAATCTTCATTTTTCTCATCAACAATTCTTTCGATTATCTTATTATTTTAGAAACTTGTTTCAAACCTTCCACACTAATTTTCGTTTATCCAAGTTAATTTCCATAATAATTTCAGTTCATTTAATCTCGTTTCTTCCGGTAAGTATTGCTCATCAAAGCTCTGACGAGTTGAAATGAGCTCTGAGGACCCCCAAAAATCTCTATTCATATTTCGTGAAAAATACATTTTATTTATTACAAGAGGAATAAATTTTCTTATAATTATCCTCTAATTCACATCTAATGATGTGAGTCGGGTGAATATAAGCTCTACTCCGGGTTGCAAGCAGCTTCCTAAGGAGTAGATAGGGACTGTTGGTGCCTCTACAATTTTTGCGCAAAATGTGCGCCGTTGCCAATAAAGCAATGTCTCGCACTTCTTTTGAATGATTTGGAAGTTTAGTCATGTTCTTACACAAAATTTGAGAAAAAATCACGGAGCTCCAATGACAACGGGTATGTCATGTGCATTTGCGCCCCACATTCGGCTGATCTCGATTACGAAACTTTTGTATTTAAGACGTTTCTCTATTTTCTTTTTTACGTTGGGATTGCACAGCACTGCATATCTACAAGTAGACACTTTTTTCTAATCCCAGATTACAATATTCGGTTTGTTTACCGCTATTGTGCGATCAGTTTGAATTTCTTGGTCGTACAGTATTGTACACAGTCCAACAGACATCACCGGTTTTGGGATCTGTTCGTATCACTTGGAATGTTTTTGGAACTTCGAGGGGTTACAGATCTACCAGTTGAGTTAACTACACACCCTGTCATGTCTTTTTAAGTATTCGCTAGAACTGGACAAGCTGAGACAAGCTGAGATGATATGATTAATGGTCTCTACTTGTTCGGAGTCAAGAGGTTTCAATTTGTCTGACGTCTCTTCCTCATTCCTTATGTGACACAAAGTCTATGTACATCAGCTCGACAATAGGCGATATGATGCATTATAAGCAGTATTCCTGATTTTCGATCACCGATTGAATTTCTTGCTCAGCTCAGTCTACTAGTCCGAAACTGTACACGGTTACAGACACCGCCAAACAACCAATTGCAAATCTCTCTCTTCTGTAGCACTCCTCGTTAATTCTCCTTCATTGTATCGTTCGAGGTATTGTCACATTCCACAATTCCCAGATATATGAAGTTTTACCTGGCTCAAAACCTTAAATCACAGTATGAAAATGAACATTAATGCTCTCTAACGCTATCATTTTGCCTCTCGTTAAGGAGGGAGATACACCTTAAAACCTTAAAAAATTCGATATTTGAAAACATTTTTTCCTTTGTATTAATTATTCAGGAATATTCTGTTGCAAATATATTTCGATATCTGCAACAGTTTTCGAGTTATGATTTAAAAGGTATGTCGCTGCCATTACACATCTATTAAAGTAGTAAGGTAAGCAAAAATCATGAATCCAACTTCGTCCCTTGTTTTCCAGAATTATCATTTTTAAGATCCGTTTTCCTTATAACTCAGCAACTAATTGTTTTAAAGCTGTGAGATATTTAGTATGCATTTAACCAAGTATTATCTACAAAACCATGCAAAATCATAAACTTTAGATCAATAATTTCTGTGATAAAAAATTATAAAACTGAAAAAAACTATTAATTATCAAATGTATTAATTTTGTATTCTAATTAAAAACAAAAGAAAAAGTTATAAGAAGAAGTTAATTAAAAGAATATTAAATAAACAATAAATTAAAAGAAGAAGCCTGTAAAAATCTTCAAAATTATTTGAGTTATCAAGCAAACACTAAGTCAGTGCATGAAAATCTGTTTGAATTTTGATTTTTTTAAACAATTTTTTAAAGTTAAAAGCAAATTTTTCTTTGCAGAAGAAAGGTATTACTGTGTGTCAGTTCTTTCCTGGAAAACCACACAAATACGTAGAGTATCGAAAATTCAACATTCTCGGGACTCGAATCCCAGAACCTCTTGTCGGAACTTCACCCTCTGACCGGTAAAGGTGGCTCAGGGCATTAACTGAGGTTACTGCAGTGCCTCTGATCGGAAGGTTCCAGGGTTCGAGCCCCGACGGTGGCAGGAATTCCGACACTAGCTAGCCCACTAGCTCTAGTTCAGTCTCTCTCTGGATAAAAATTCTCCGATCAACCCCAGGAGCAGTACCCTAACAAAGGGGCCACGCACTGCGTGCGTTTTCTCCTTTTTGTTCCTTTGTATCCTCTCCCTTTACACACACTTACTTACATGCAGGCACATTACACACACGCACTACACTAACACTCTTCTTGGAACACAAGTCAGGAAATTAGAGCTTGTCCCCGCTTGTGAGAGATACCTGGTTGGGGAAAATACCCACAAGTTGACGTAGGTTGGGGCGGGAACTCGGCAGACAGCGAAATATCACCGCCACTTCCAACTATAAAACATGTATTACACTTACGGAACTAATGATTGGCCGTTGACACACCCGGAATTATAGATAGATAGCTATTATTTCTGCAGGTAGGTTTATACAACCTGGTGGCAGAACACTACAATTTACATATTACACTTATTTAACACAATGTAACGTTGAATTATTTTAAGACGTAATAATGATAACAATAATACTAACAATAACAATTAATAATAGTAATAATAATCTGACAATAATAGTATTAACTACATTTTATGGCTGACCTGCACAGTTATTTTAAACTATTAAATGCAAGACTACACGACTTTTTAATTATACTTTATTTCACTTCACCTCACAACATCTGCAAATCACTTCTCTTTCTACTTCTATACTGCACTTCACTTCATAACACGTCAGCACACTTCAATACAATACTACTTTGAATATAATTCTACATTTTACACACAAACGCATTTAATAGTAATTAACACAATAATAATAGTAATAATAATAATAATAATAATAATAATAATAATAATAATAATAATAGCAATAATAATAACAATAATAATCAAATAATAACTGTTATAATAATCCTAACTTACTAAATTAATAAAGTTTACAAATATCACTAGTCAATTTATTTTTAAATCTTTGAACACCTAGAGGAAAGGGTTCCAAGGCTGTCGCAGGCAACTTATTCCAGTCCGTTATTGTTCTATTATTAATAAATCAATCCAAACCTCACATCAACGAATGCTGTCACTTAACCATCTCGCCGGTCACTCGATTCACACGTAAGTATCGGCTTCCGAGAAGGTACGAGGTACTTCCTCTTTAACCGTTATCTTCCCGCAGTTACCGCAGCGGAGCGGCCGCCACCGCCACCGCCACCGCCACCACCACCACCACCACCACCGCCACCGCCGCTACCGCCACCGCCACCGCCACCGTCACACCGCCACCACCGCCACCGCCGCTACCGCCGCAGCCGCCGCCGCCGTCGCCCCCGCCGCCGCCGCCACCGCCGCCACCACATCCATTTACCCCAGCGCTGCAGACTGCCTCCATTCTGCCGGAGCTGCCCCTATTTCCACAGCGCGTCGCCACAGGTTTCCCGCCACGCACACACGCGCACGCACACGCGCGAACACGCTCATGCACGAGCCGGCGCGGGCAACGATCCAGTACACGCTGTTTACACTCTACCTCACTCTCGGCGATGTGTACACGCCCAGAGCCCGAGAAGCGCGCACACATGACTCCGCGGAAGTCAGGCCCCAAGAAAACATCGCCACCCGCTCTGCGGGGCACGTGGTTTCTCTACTTTCTCTCCAGCTTTTGCATATCTGTCTAATAGTCAAACTATTATTTGATCCCTCTACTTGAAAATAAAATTATGACTGATGATTTTCCACGACTGACTTTCAATCCTTTGATATGAAATTTTCCTCGTGGATTCTGCGGTAGCATTCAAACGAACTAGTGGTGCTAAAACAGCACGCACTTTCTCGCTATTAGTAATGGATATTAAATAGTTTTAAGCAAGAGATTTTTATTCAAAACTAAAAAATGAAAATATAGTTCTGGCACTGAAGTCATTGTACAAGATATGCAGGGTATTCACGACCTTATGTGGTGAGCAAGTCTTGCAATATTCTTTGTAAGGACAATGCAAGAAAGTAAAATAATTAACAGTTAATAGCTAATACGATACTAATAGCGTTGGCAAACAAATGCAAATAGATAGAAAAATATATAATAGTAATTATTAAACACTATGATATTGTAATATTATATAAATATCCCTTCATAGTATTTGAGCAACTCCCGAGAGTGTGTGTGTGTGTGTGTGTGTGTGTGTGTTTGGATATGCCATTCCGTCACACTTTATATGTATGTATGTATGTACATAAGCATTCCATAAACATACAAGGACCTTTTGCCGTCGCTAAAAAATCGCAATATATTATAAGAAAACATAACAATAGGATAAAGTTTCATTGTGAATAAACATACAAATTGTGTCGGTTCACCAACATGCACTTTATAAATAAATACTGAAATAAATGACTTTTACAAAAATATATGAACACAGACAATTATTAGCATTTCCCTTCATAACAAGTTCTTAAGTCTAAATAAATCTATTCAAAAACTACAAGAAAAATGGGAAATCTACAAACACAACTATTTAATTATGTTTTAAATTAAAAAAAAATGTGACTAGACTTTCTCACACGTAAAATCAAGATTTTGATCTTCCATTACCTTCGAATTACATTTTTTTAAATACAGCTGTAAATGTTCAGATTTTCTCTCAAACAAACGAACATTCACCTTTACCCAATTTAAATATAATATACTTAATTTAATGGAGATGAATATAATAGATAATGGAGATTAATTAAAATAATTAATAGAAATAACTTAATTACGGATACAGTTAACAATATTTTAAAACCTTTTTTTTAAGATTACATGGAATACGAGATAATCATATCTTACTGGCGGTCTGACTTGAGCGAATTGAATAACTTCCCTCTACCCGGGGAAGCTTTCAGTGTGTGATCCTTTATCTCTTGGCTCGTGGTCGGAGAGTCTGGACACAACTTGGCTCGATTTTAAGTAATTTAATATTTTAATTTATTGAAAATGCGGTGATCCCTACAAAATGTAATATAGTCTCAAAAGTTTTCCAAAACACCCACTTTCTGTCCTTGAGTAGCACAGACAGCCATGTCGCTATTTTCGTGCTCTTCCCAAGCTGATGAGACGAATTGAAGTCGAAACAGAATCTGGAAAAGATGACGTAGGCATAAAGCCAAAGAATACTCTATTATATACAGTATATATAGAATAATATATATAGAATAATATATTCTTTGGCTTTATGCCTACGTCATCTACGATGGGATTCTGGGATTGAATTGTACTATATTCGGATTGGATTGTATGGCAGGATTGTACTATAAGGTCGAAAACGGTGAAAATGGTGATAGCAATAATAAAAATAATAAAAATGGTGATAGCAATAAAGCACTGTGAGAACTTAACAGTGCGACAGTAACGTCTAGAACAGATGGGACGGGAAACAGAAATTTCTATCTAAAAGCGAAGGGTTCAAGTAAAGAGGGAGACTAGTAGCAATTTGGATATATTGCGAGCGCAGAACAATTACACGAAACGTTGTAAGAAGAGTAAGGGAACACTTGAGATAGATATGAGTTCAGATAAAGTTATAGAACTAGAACAGGAAAAAAACAAAAATATCTTAGATTTTTTAGGTTCACTCAAAATTAAAGAAAGTGAAAAGCTTTAAAAATCCTTGTCATCTAAATTATCGCGGAATAAGGTACCAATAAATTCTTCGGATTGTTTTTCAAATTTAGATGGAGACGTCGGAGAAGTTTGCCAAAAGCCGTATTGCCGGTAAATTCCGGACCAAAAGATCATAACATTTGTTCAAATTTCCTTGCAGAGTTAGATAACTAAGTTGTAGATAGGCTTCTAAAGCCAACATTGCCAATAATTTCTTCACTAGAGCAGCATAAAAGTTGGGCCGTAGTAGATACTGATAACGAGAGTATAACACTAGTAGTGGAGGCTGAAGAGGAATCAAAGTCAAAGAGTAACTTGTGTATGTTGTATAGCACAGTTTTCGGCGGGCAATTACTTGAGAGAAGTGAATGGGTCCAGGAATTGTGCCCACGTTTTTGCACGAATGTTGTTGAATATGTGAATGTGTGTACACAAGGCTCAGTTGTGGATAACATCCCCGTTCTAGTTTCTGGAAGATGATTCAAAATTGATAAGAAGAACGCTCTAGATGATGAGGAGGAACATTTGGCTGATCAATTATGTGGAACGTTCGGAAAAGCGGATACGCGGGGCAGACAGTACACGGTTACAAGAGCAAACGCTGTCAGTGATGATTCAGCAGGGCCCCATGCGTAGCGCTCCACGCCGACGTAGTTGCGACGACGGCAGGCAGGATTCAATGTGGAGAAGATAGGAGCAAAATAAAGGTTACACCGTTCTCGGTGGTGAAAACGGCGATAAGGGTTGATGCAAAAGATGGCTCAGAGATATTCGTCGACGACAAGGGCCCTAGTTTAAAAAATAAAGAGGAATTTCACGAGTGATCAATAGAATTGTGTGAAGGGAGAATACATTTAATTGGATATACAAGTATGTTAGAATATTGGTGAATATATATTTATCCCTCCGGTGCCCGTGATAGGAATTGCGAACAGACTACACGATCTGAGAGCAACAATTGCGAAATGGAATGAACGCGATGTGTTAGTAAAAAGGCAGACTGTTCTCTTGGACACACGGTGAACAGAAAACCACACATACAGACAGGTACTGGAACAAAATTTCAAACCACCACCCAAGCCAGAAGAGAGCCATAATTAAAACCCTTGTTGATCGCGCAAACCGGTTATGTGAAGCAGATAACATAAATGAGGAACTCATTTACCTTGACAAGCCCCTACAAAATAATGGATACTGTTCTACCAAAGCCAAGAGAGCTCTCCACCCTAATAGAAAAAGTGCACCTCCTACAATAAAAAATACTCAAAAATATAAAATCATTCTACCGTACTTGAATGGAATTACATACCCCATAGGAGAAAATTCTAAAAAAAAACAATATCGACAACATTTTCAAGCCAACAACCCAGCTATGTAACTCATTTAGATCGGCTAAGGATGCAAGAAACCCACTATCATTTGCAGGGGTCTATAGAATTCATTGTTCTTGCGGCTCGGTATACATTGGGACCACTCAACGGAGCATTAACACACGTCTCTCTAAACATAAAAAAAACTGTCGTTTTGGTCAAACTGAAAAGTCTGCAGTAACCGACTTTTTCCGGTCGTGAGCACAACATTATATTTGAAGATGTTGATGTTTTATCGTGTATGGAACGCTATCATGCCCGTCTTCATCGTGAGACCATCGAAATGTATAAACATCCATTTAATTTTAATAAGAAAGAAGAAGTTACCAAAGTCCACTCGACATGGATATCTGCACTCCGTCGAGTGGAGCCTCAACGTCAACAGCTGATACCAGCGCCCCAGCCGCGAACGATCAGTGCCCCGGCGCTGTGAACAATTACGAACTGTTTACCAGTCACCAGTGAGTTGAGTAAAAGGACACTGAGTGACACCGTCCACTGAAGATGTACGGACGAAATGTTTGTGCAAAACATTTCCAATAGACCACGGCCATGTAGCCCGGAAGGTATTTTTAATAATATATCCAGCCGTGAAAGCCTACATTGTTTTATTGAAATTTGGATTGTTAATTGTTCGCACTTGCAAATAGCAATAAAACAAAAAATACATAAAACTAAAATTGTCATTTCCATTTCATGTTTTGCCTCTTTTTACCCGGGATCGTGCATGTTTCGCTATTTGCTAGTGCACGTTTGCATGTATTAACATTGACAGTGCATGGAAATCCTGTCCCTGGTAATGAAAGAATCAGGAAAAGGTGAACGCGGGAGTTGTACTTTTACAAACGGATTATGAATTGCACACCATCTTTCTATCCCCATTCTGGCCCTCTCCTTTCCGCCTTACACGCTCATTTAAATTCAAATGTTACATTTTCTGTCAAAAAAGCACTGCCTGCAGCTTTACAATATACGCTTACAAGAAAGTAAAAACTGTTACAGCTCTTATTACATTACTTAGGAACGACCTTAATTTTTATTCAGCGCGTTTTAGTAGTTTAGTGGCAATATCGTTGTGGCTGACGTTGTATGGTGCCGGGAGGGTCTATGGTTGGAGTCCGGTGGGGGATTTTTGACTTTAGTTTCGTGATTGCTTTGAATACAAGTTCAGTCTGAAAAATAATTCTGGCGGTCACCACTCTGGTCGGTACTTTTTGTGGTTTCACCGATCAATACCGGGTGAATCAATACCAGGAGTTGTAATTAACTAATGGGTCAAGGACCACAAGTCATTTTTACTTCCCCATTCTGGTCCCATCTTACACGAGCATTTATAAATCAATGCTTCACCTGCTGGGAATTTCGCCTGTCGGGCGCTTGTTCGGGTTGGAGGTACACTTGATATAGAGACAGCTGCAAAGAAATAATCCCAAATCGATTTTCAGTTCGGCACTGGATGTCAAGTCCCAGCGCGGGAGAAACTCCGTCACGTGAACCACACGCACGGCACTACCGACCTCAGTGGACGAGCACAAAACCAAATCAACGATCTTTCCAAAAAGAGAGCACTGAACGCATGGACCCGACAGTTGCATCTCTGACCGCATGTCCCAAGCAGACATCCACAATTTCATCTCGCCTTCCGAGAAACGCGTTTCGGGGGAGTCCCCAGAGAAGAGTGGTGGCGCCCGGCGTCCGTTGCGTCGTTCACGGGAAGCAGCGCGCGCGAGCTGAGCACCGGGCGGCTCGCTTCCAGGAAGACGCTCGCCTTCGTTTGGCGCCTCGCCCACACACACGCCCGTCTCCATTTCCAGATCTCTCTAAAAGTGGTGACGTTTGTGACGCTGACGGAGCGGAAAAAACGGAACACATGGAGAGAAATTCTGCACCGAAATGTTTCCTCGTCTTGTAAATGATCTTGGCTGTCCGGGTGACGCAGTGCTGTCCGGGTGACAGGGCGGACCTGCCCTGAGGAAGGCCACGAAAAGATGGTCGGAACGTCGGCAACACAGCCTTCGACGCGGTGTCACCAGGACAATCTAGATCATTTACATGACTCTGGGTGCGGAAGCCTACAAATTCACGATCCTTCTTCTTTTTCTTCTTCGCGGGGAGGGGGCGGAACACCCCTCCATTGCTGATAAGGAGGCGCGTCGACCCCTTTCTGACGACCCATTTTGCCTGCAGGATTCTCAGCGTGGCCGACGGCAAGGGTCACACTGTCCGTCGGGTCGTCGAACAAACGACGCAACAGTTTTCTTAGTTTCTTTAAAATGGGGAATCGTGGACTTATGGTGAGGTTCTTGTTTGCGTTGCCCACGCTCTTCAAAAGAAAAGAAACGCAAATGCATATGGAGAAACTAACAATAACATTTATTGATTAAGATCAATTGCCCTCCTGACATTTCAGAACTAATAGCATGTATCCAACATATCCTTTCTATAATGCATAAGGGCTTCCTATGTCCCCAAAATCAAAACAAAAAACATAAAAGGAGATTATGTTTTCTAAAAGTTCAATAATTCAAACAAATTTACCATCTAATTCAGAAGTGAGTCAACTCTCAGTACACTGCTACATAAAGCTTCCATGCACTTCTAGTGAAACATTATCCAAATTGATTAACCATCGTTTATTTCTTTTAGATTTCTTTTTCTACCCTACCTAACACAAATAAATAAAGATCTTCACTATCTCGTCACATAATTTGCCATAAAGGCATGGAAATAGTTTCTTTCTTTCTTAGGTTCATACTAATTTCCAGCTATCTCTGAATATGCATAACTTGACTTTCATAAAATAAAAAATAACACTTCTAGCGTCGTCCGTTGCTTTACTGCACTTTGCATACATTTAAACAGATTTTCGATTTCTTAACAAAACATGGAATTAAATCTCTGACTGTATTACACCAATTCAAACACTTGTTCGTTGCATCTCCCTTCTCGTAGAAGGTGAAATGAAAAATTACTAAAATGGAGTTATAACAAACTAGACATGAAAAATTAAAGTCACTATAACTGGTGATGAGCACCCAGACTCCAATTGAGATAGTAAAAGTAACGGTTGCAAATAAACTAATAGAGATTCAATGCACAATAGCACACGATGCTCCATTCCAAAATACCCACAACACAGTAAATGTGAAATGCCTTAATTCCTATAACTCTCGCGTCCCAGCAACCTCTTTCTCCTATTCCTTCGAACACCCCCCTTTGTTGTGAAAGGTCACAACAGTCCCGGCTGACAAAGCCGTCTGGAGTTCCTTGGAAATCACAGAACAAAACATCCGCTCAGTGCGCGGTTTTCACACACGCAGCCCGGCATTAAAAGCTGGTTACAGCCGTCCCACATGGACGTGGTGTCGTATTATATATATACAAGCAAGCTCATGTCGCGATCCCGTGTGACAGAGCGTTTTAACATTTAAACAGCGTGCGCTTAATGTCGCAGCAAGTTGTAAGTTCGCGTGAAGGTGGTTTCCCGACGGTACAACGTTGCAGCCAATCAGTACATTTTCAAGAAGAATTAAAGCAAACATTTAAACTATTCCTCCCCCCCCCAATCGGAATGAAATACTTCCGGCCGAGAATCCGCCCTCCAAGCAAAGGGGTCAGTTGTTGTTAGCATATAGGCGGTCAAAATTAATCCAAATTTGGCGCGGTACTTGGAATTCAATCATTTATAGCAATTCTTTGGCGCTAATTAACAGCAAAGGGTATACATTTTAAACGTCTCGCGTTGGACTAATAATATTTTTTTTGTGAAACCGCCGGTGGGATCTAGAGAGGAAGATCTTTTTTGTATGAAACTCTTTGGATATACTGAACTGCTTTGAAAATTTGAACTGCTTTCTAAGGGCGGCAGAACGAATCACGGGATAGACACCAAGAAACGAGCGGAGAGATAGCAGTTCATTTTGTCGCTATGCGAGGAATCCTTGCCTCCTACTCTGTTCGTCTGTCTGTGACCAACGCTAACAGCTAAAACGTTCAGCTGATTTTCTCCAAAATGGATATTCCCCAGTCGATCTGGCTTATGTCACGGCCCCTTGAATTTATAACCGATGTATACATTTTGGAGGATACTTTACATGAAGTTCCCGGGACATTTGTAAAAAAATGGCTCCATCGTTTTAGATTAATTTGTTCTTGGATAGGGTAAAGGACGTTTAAGAGAATAGTTAAGGTCTCATTTTTGTACAAATCGGATTCTTCGAAAATTACAAACATTTTAAAAATTGCATCTTCTAACAACTAAAATATTAAGGATATTTTCAGTTAATAAAATCTGTTCCTCAAAGATAGATTTTGAAATAAGGTCATGTACAAATTTTCGAAAATGTGAGTATTTTTCGCGTAATTTTGAGTAAAATATTGGCAATTTAAAATTTGTGTTTAATTTTGTTCTCAAAAACGGTTTTATCGTCTTTGATGAAATTTTGTTAGTGGATAATCTGAAGGATGTTAAGTCCCATGTTGTTTGATACAATTTTTTTAATAAAATGTGTTCATCAAAAACAAATCTTCAAATAATATCCTGCTAATTTTTATGGAAAATGTATTTTTTTGTAATTTGGTGACATAGTCGCCAGCTCCAAATTTACTACGTTTCGTGAACGTAAAATGAACAGTGATGCTAAGCATTTGGATGGCACATAAGTTACAATTTGCTTATTAACTCATATTTTTTTGTTCGTTTCTTCTTCGAGCTTTTGTTATAAGTTTTAAAATTAACCTTTTGGAATTTATTTAAAAGCTATTTTAAATTGCGTCCTTTAATTGAGTTATATATAAAAACGAATAAGTGATTTCACATTGCTTAAGATGTGAGAATAAAGAGAAATGCATGTAAAATCCGAATAATTTTGATTAATATAAAATATTGTATTTAATTATTTTATTTTCTATCCATTTTCATTTTTTTGCTAGCGGTATCAACAACACTAATTGGCAAAATGAGTATCTCATACGAATTAGCGGTCATTGTTGCTTGTAACTCATTGTTGTAATGTCGCGCTGATAACAGAATGTGATGACTGCTGCCTTTTCTTCCGCGGATATATAATGCAACGTCACACCCTCCGTGAACGGAAATGATTTACCCCACCCTCGATTTTAATAATCACAATATTCGGCTCGCTACCTGCACGGCCGTCGGCAGCAGACCAACCTGGCACAGCCACCCTCTCTCCCCAGCCGGCCACTGTCCCCCCTGCGGACAACCGCTGCCCCCGCCACTCCGACCGCCACCCGGCTGCAGCGACAGAGCGGGCCTACAGTTCACGACCCCCGCAGAGAACTGGCCGTCTGCGACTTTTGCAAGTCAGGCCCGAGATACCGATCACGTGCAACGCCGCACGAGGCGCCGCGAAATAGTTTCGAAAGACAACCGCTTTGGTTTCTTTAAATGGACCCACCTGCCCAGCGCCAGAGGTGAAATAAATGCCTCATCTACTAAAAGTTCGCACTGCCACCTTTCGCGAGTGGGAACAAGGACAGTTAACGAGGTGCAGTACTCTTTACACTTGCCCGAGGCGTGATGTTTTGGAATACTATGCAATTTGTCATGGTCGCCTGTGCCAAAGAGCGACCGTTCGACCCTCTCATAGAATCGCAGGGGCCAGCGATTCGCTACCTGCACATGCGCGTCGTCCAAACGGTTCTCTGGCCAAAGAATATTTTCAAAGGTTGAGGCCAAACTGCACAGAATTCCACCGACCGCAGCGTACCCTCCCCACACAGGGCCGTGCAGTAACTTTCGCACCAAAAATTCAACGGCAATTTTCTTTTGTGTCACATGAGCTAGCGCACCATTGGTTCAAGTGTCGCCCCGCCACCGCTCCCCTTAGATGATTCTAAGCAATTACGGTGAGGCACTCGGATCAGAAGAGGGGATCAAGGCCGTTTTGTCGCGTGTGAGGCCTCAAAAAGAATTCCAGATCGAACTTTGAGTTTTACACTTCGCAATTAACTTCTGTTCGAGCTTTTAGTGAGTTCATACTTCTGACTTGTGCCTCAAACGTTATTTCAAAATACTCACATTACACTGCGTACCGTAGATGAACTTCTACAATAGAATTTGGGCTTAGAAGATGCCCAAACTCACAGTGGCTTGCATCTCGAGCCAACATGTTAGACCATTGATGTCTCAAAGACGCATTTATGTTGTTCGGCACTAAATTTGTGCGTGGAACTTCATCCCTTGAGTTCGTCGTAATATGTGCTCAGTGACCGCTGACTTGACCGCGTTCTCGCCTGTTTCGGGGAACGAATATCATCACCACGTTAGTGTGACGTCACCGACGCCACAGTGGCCGACGCCACTATGGGACGCGCTGTCGTCCGACGCTCCGCTGTCGTCCGCGCCTCTAACCGGGAGGTCCTAGGTTCGAGTCCTGACGGCGGCAGGATTTTCGACACTAGCTTTTCAGCTAGGTCGAATTCAGTCGCTGTCTGGAGGAGAATTCTAGCGGCCGGCTGCTCTGATCGGTAGTTTTCCGTGGTTTCTCCGATCAACACCAGGCGAATGCCGGAGCAGTACCCTACCAAAACGGGCCACGGACCGCGCGCGATCTGTCCTTCCTCTTCCTTGTCCTATCCTCTCCCCTTACACACACACTTACACTAACATGCACTACACTACCACATATTCCGGGAGACCTGTCGGGAGCTTAGAGCTCGCCCGACTGGGGCGGTGCCCCGTTGGTGGGAGAGTTCTGGTTAGAGGGAAACCCCACTAGCCGACGGTAGTTCGGCGCCGGATCTCGCCATCCAGCGGAGGAAGATCACCGCCATCTCCCGAGAAAAAAACATGCAATACACTCACGGGACTAATGACCTAAGCAGTTGACGCGCCCGGAAACACGAAAAAATAAATCAATCAATCAATCTGACGCTCCGCCGGGCCCGCACCTCACCGCCACCCGATGCGCTCCAGACTACGTCGGCACCCAGCCGCCCGGGAACGAAGTCATCAAAAATAAGACTTTTGTGAATGACCCGTAATAGGGTCGCGTCAGCTCTTTTTCCCCACCGTGGTGCGGAATGACTATAGCAAAGGAAGCAAATTAATTGTTTTTTATGTGTTTTCCTTGTGAAACTTTCAACTAGAATAGAAAGTCGCAATAATTTTATCAAAATTGAAATAATATTTGTCAAAATCATTCATTCGCATGCTCATCATCACCTTAATTTTTAATTAAATGTATTGTGAAATTTAATTATGTGTTTCATTGAACATGCAATCCCGCAGACCGGTAGATTACTATAAACTAATTATTTTATTTACATCTAAAATACACATCGTACATCGTTAGTACATTTATTTAGAAAATGAATACCCTGATTTTAATGGCAGAAAGTCGTTTGTGTTCAGGCAATTGAATTTAAATAATATACGTATATTTCACGCTTCGCTAGCTGAATGGTAGTTGAAGTGTTGGACAGAAATTGCAATATTATAATATTACGTAGCCAGTAACAATATCACGAGAAAGTTGTAGTACTAGTTGCATATTATTTTTGATGAATACGAAGGATTTGTTAAAAATCAGGGTAGTTAATTTAGTTTTAGAAGACAGGACCTATGAATGTCAATGGGCATAGAGAATTTGAAATTAATCAAAAGAGCACAATGCAGAAGTAATTCGTGGATGGTGGAACTAATTTTTATTAAGTCAAGTATAAATAATTATTCTTGTAGAAGATATTTTTCCTATATAGCCTCTGGGATGGCTCATGGACAGCCTACTAGCTTCCCGTGCTGTGCTCCCGGGTTCGATTGTCGGCAAAAAAGAGTTGTAGCTTTCCTTTAAAATCGTGTGTTTCTGTGGCTGTGTGACGAAGAAAAGCTCAAGCAGGCGGATCTTGCTAGTTACGATGAAGAGAATACGTCATGTTCATCTCATGCCGCTCTAACCCCCCAAGCATAGCAATTTAACTAGGCTCAGATAAGGGTCACGGGCAACTAGCCTGCGAAGTCAGACTACCGACCCAATAACGCCAAACATATATATGTAATAGTCTCGTTCTTGTTCTGTGATTCAAAGGGCCACGTATGATATGTATATCAGAGGGAATGGAGTAGTCAATAAAAATGCATATTAATTTTACGCTAATTTTAAAAATAATTTATACAAGGTGTTCTCCACATGGAATAGATTACACCCCTTCGATAAAAAAATTTCCCCGGTTGAACTAACTTTCTTAATAATTTCCTTAATAATAATAATAATAATAATAATAATAATAATAATAATAATAATAATAATAATAATAACAAACCCCTTCAGTGGTGAATGTGGATGATAATAATACGGGAATGTTTGATTTGGCCTTGACATGAGCATAACATGGACGAAATGTATAATTCATAACATCTCCGGATGCCTCTCACGTAATTCGATAGTGCCACAACCGTAATGTAGATATGTTAGTACAGGATCCGTTATGCAATTGGGTCGGCATCCCGGTATTAATGGCCTCAAAGTTTAAACTCTACTCTCATCCATGTACTTTAATTCAACTTTTTCACGTGCCAGAAAGCCGCTTGGCAGAAAAATGTAAATTCCATGATTTTTAAATCTAATTCGTTCAGATGGGAAAGTCCTGAGGGAGGATTTTGCTTTACAGTATTAAAAATTTATTTCGAAAATATCAGGCAGCTGAAACTTCAAAAGCGTCGAATCAAAGGTCACTGTACCTGACGGAACATTTTGGTGACTGTGCCCGTCATTTTTCGTGGATCATACAATTCAGTTTAAATTTAGTTTCAATTCTGGGACAGAGCCACAAATATTGTTTGAAACAGAATCATTTTACAGTCATTCAAATAAAACAGAAGCAACTTATTTTCCTGCAATTATTTCCTTTTCCCAGAAGTGGAGAATTAATTTGCGGTCACAAATGAAGTTCAGAGATATTTTTTGTAAACACTATTTCTTTTTTTTTGTTTTTTGATTGGTTATTTAAGGTCGCATCAACATCTAGGTCACTAGCGACCACTATTGGTGTTAACGGTATGGAACTATGAAGGTGAAACGAAATTGTGATTATAAGGGGTGAAAGGACGAACACAAATACAACCATGCCCGAGGTGGGACTCGAATCTGCGACCCTTCGGTCCGAGAACACTACGACACTACTGCCTTAGCGATCTCGGCTACCGGGCCGGCACTATTTCTTTGGTTCAACGTAAAACTGGTGTTTAGGAAAAAATTAATAGCATGTATATTACTTTCTCGCTACTTCTTACGCAGTGTAGAGAAAGAATTGTAAGTTGCTGAGAAATGACGGCGAAATTTCGGAGAACTCTTATTACCGGACCTTGTTGACAAAAAAGTGTAGAAATTTTGCTCCTTTATACATTGCATTACTTTCTCTAACTCGCTGTGCTATCATAATTCGTGTGTTGTGATTTCTAGATCCCAAACACTCAATTGACGATCAAACGTCCGTCTATCCATCCGCCTGTTCGTCTGTTGTCAACGCTAGTGTCTAAACAGTTCAGCCGATTTTCTCCAAATCGATGTGGCTAATGTCGCGGCCCTTGGAATTAGAAACCAATATTTTAATTTTGGGGGTACTTTTCTTGAAGTTCCTTCAACACTTAAAAAAATCTTTTTTATTAGAGTTTTTGCTGTCTTAAGTGTAGTGTCACTAACACTTAAGAGAATGATGTAGATCTCATTTTTGTTAATAAGCCTAATTTTTAGAATATTGCAAAAATTCAAATTTTATCAGTGTAATAATACAACTATAATTATGAAGACCATTTTCTTCTAATAAATATGTTCATCAGCAACATAACATCACATCAAGCCGTGTTAAATTTATATGAGTACTCAATATGAGAATTTGTTTGCGTAATGTTTCGTGAAACCTGGGCAATGCTTAAATTTTAAACAATTATTTTCTCAGAAGTGGTTTCAATTTTTTCTTTAAATTCTTTTCATGCATGTAGCAAAGAACGGTAAGGAAAGTGGTGCTAGTTCAACTGTCGGCGCACGCTCTGTAGTTTTGAAAATTGAGGAAAAAATTGAAATGATAAGTTCGACTTTTTGGAGTTTCGTTTGATGCGGTGTTACAGGTTGCTCTCTGATTAGCCAGCAGATAAAACTGGGATAAAACGATTATTGATGTAAAAAAGAAAATGATAAAAAGTTTTAAAATAATCGTAAACTTATAATAATCTGCTTAAAGTTAGTTTTTCAATCGATGCGATTAGACTAAGCATTGGAAACTTTTGTAGAATTTGCAATAAATTTACGCATTTATTCGAATATATGCAGTGCGAAAGGACAAGTAGAAGTTATTAATATTTAAGTGGCGCGTCTATAAATGTTTTATAGTAGTTATTAGTTCATTTTCTTTTTATATTATTTTATAACTTTTTTATTTTAAATTTGTTATTATAACCTTATCATTTATTTTATAACTATTTTAAAAGAACGAAGTTATTGAAGTTGGTACAGCTATTGAAGGTGGGTTGGTAGCAAAAATGAAACGATTAGCGGGCATTGTAGCTACCAAACTCTCTTGCGATAATGGCTTTCTTTGACGTGTTGTTTATTTTATTTTATTTTTTGTTTATTCAAACTGATTTTGCCCCTCTGCAGCGGCGTAAAATAAATAAAATATATTTAGGATATTTATAAGATACATGATTTATAGTAAAATAAATTCGAGTTTAAGATACAAAATAATTTTGGGGTTACATAGGTGATACATGAGAAAGGCCTCTTAGGTTTAGGTCTCTAGGGGATCGAACAATTCTCTGGATTCTTTTCTTTTTCACCTTTTACGGTCCAGATTCCGCTTACCTATGTGAGAGTGAATTGCTGATGGAATCTTTAAAATTGTACAATGAAATGTTTTTGATAGGAGAGAAAAATGAACATGAATTGGTGTAATGCCAAGTACTTTTTGTAACTGTGAATTTGGAATGCACCAGGGAGCTTTTGTGATAGTGGGTAGTAATCTATTTTAGAAAACTTGCATTTTATAGATATTTGTTTTAGTTGCGGAAGTCCACACTGGAGAATCGTTGGAGAATATTGATGGATCATTGATTTGTAGAGATGAATAAAAACGTAGTTGTAAGGGAGATGATTTTGTAAGAATAGGATACAATTGATTGACTCTACTAGCAGCTAGTGCTATTCGTCTTTATATACTTGGTCGCCATGTAAGTATTTCATCAAAATAACTCCTAAATAATTGACAGTTTTGTTGGAAGGGAGCATGGAGATGTTTTGTGATCGATGTGTGAAATTTAGTGATTCTGGTCTTCGGAGACTAGATATTTTTGGCTGGCGTTTATTTGGATTTTTTTCTATGTTCCATTTTTAGTCCAGTTGGAAAATAATGTGAGGTAACGTTGGAGATCTTTCATTGCAGATTCGAGATTGCTGTAAGTGGAGTGAAGTGCTGTATCATCAACAAAGAGCTGTTGGAATATTTTGGGTGATTGGTATATCATTTGAATAAATAAAATCAATACATATGTGATAATGAGAATATAATAATGAGAAAGAGTATGAAAATAAAACTACAACATTCGCAGTTTTTCCCCTTTACTACTCTGGTGGGGTTCTAGAGTCCCCCAGCCGAAGTATCTGTCATTATCATTCGGAAACCAACCACTAGATAGCGCTCATGTTGCCAGTATTCCTCAGTGGCATTGTGTTTTTTGTTTTGACTGGTTGTGCGAAGTGATGTGAGGTTTATTTTTGGAATTAGAGGAGAAGAGGTCTCAGAATTCCCCACCGTAGTATTACCGTGAGTTCTTTTTCATGCCCTCCATTCATGTTTGTGTATATTTAGACTTTACGAGTTGTATTACAGTAAAATCACAAAGCAACTGTATTAACCTTCAACATCCTTTGTGTCATAATTAACCAGGAAAGCAAGGTGCTACATGTGTGCGAGAAATACGGACAGAAAGACAAAGATAGTTTGCGAAACGTGCTGTAAACATTTATGCCCAGAGCACAGAAATTCAGTGGGTGAAAATTGCTGGTAATCTACGTTTTTCATATTATTATCAACACTGTAAACTGATTCAAAGAACAAAATTTGAAGAAAAAATCTTTTCATTGAGATAAATAGTAATATATATTCAGGGGCACCTGAGGACCCTCCCAGAGCAAGTAAATTTCACCAGAGTAGTTAAGGGCTAGCGGTGAGAGACACCAAAACAGTGATCTCTACACTAATTGGATGACTGACTCCCATGCTTCTGCGCGGTAGGAAAGCGTGCCAGTTCATTGCGGGCGTCGCCGTATTCTAGTTGGGCAAGGAACAAGTTTCTGTACGTTGTGAACTGTACTCCGTGTGAGAAAGATAGTTTTGTTTGTGTATTTTTTTCAAATAACAATAAAAATTGTGATCTCCTGTTTCGCGTACATTTGTACAAATAAATGGAGTAAGGAAAAACATATATCTTTTCATCTGTAAGAAGTAATTAAGGTACTTATTACGTCGTAAAATATGAGTAGCTGTCCCACAATGATTACTGTTTTCTTCCTTGCTGCAGGTTTACATTGAAAAATGAACTGAATAAACGGTGGGTGATTGACACGAAGAGAAAACCACATCTTAAAGTAGATGCAGTTCTTTTTTTTCAATTTCCCTGGTCACTTGGTTACCCAAATAAGCAAGTAAGAAGACAAGTTGTGAGAACTGAAGAGTCGTTGACATTGAACAGGCATGAGATTTTAACATTACTGTTCATGAAACTATCACAGCCAATGAAAGCAGCAATCAAGAACTATGCTGATAGTGTTGTTTTTAAATTTATTTATACTCGTTCGACCTAAGGTCTTTCGAGGGATTTCAGTTTTACATGCTGATTTTTTAGGATTTGGGCTTTCCTCGACAAATTGAGGTTAGAATTCTCTGGCTCTATTATATAATTTGTTTTCTTTTAAATGCTATTGAATTTTAAACTTGATTTCGAGGAATAAACTGTTAGGATTGCCTGTCGAGGAATTAGAAGGGAAAAGGCAAGGATTCTGCATATTATTAGCTTAGGGAGGTTTAAGCAAAGATAGTGTTTCTGGTACATTACTCGGAACCACTTAAGCACGAGTGCCACGACGGAGAATAAATTAACACCTGCCATGAACGAAGACATTGTCAGATTTTATCTCCGTATCACCCGTTGCGGAACATATTGTTTAGGTTACCGGCAGGAACTTTACAGAACGTTTTGGAACAATACCCACAACTATCCCACCATACGGAAACGAATGTGGTCGAAGAGCATTAATTTCCAGGTCTGGAAAGTATGTCTCCCACATTCGAGTAAAGGAAGTTAAGGCCGAAGTCCAGGCAGAAATGCAACGACACGAAAATCCAAAATCAGACAGTGTAATCTCTGAATTAAAGACACATGATTTAGACTTCAATACAATGGTACGAGTATTTTCGGAAATTGCAAAACTACAAAATTAAAGCAGATATTTTTGCGTTAAAGGAAATCAGTTCTAAAAATCATATCTTTAAAAAAGGTTATGTATATTATTGCAAAAAACTATTGTGTTTGAGTAATTTTTGTATTAAAATAATGCAAATTATAAAAAAAATCTCAGAAACTGCTCCCAATTTTTTCTTTAACTTTTTCCACAGAGAAAACAAGGGACGCTTAAAATAATGGCATACCGACTGCGTGGTGTAGTGGTAAAGCACACGGTGTCTTAACTTGATGGACCTGAGCTCGTGTCACGACGTGGAAAAACGTTTGATTGTTGGGAACAGTTTTACTGATTTCTTGTATTAGTATAAAATTGGAGACTTGTTAGAAATAATGTGAGAAATAATGTGCT
Organism: Teleogryllus occipitalis; assembly: GCA_011170035.1. NCBI lineage: Eukaryota > Metazoa > Arthropoda > Insecta > Orthoptera > Gryllidae > Teleogryllus > Teleogryllus occipitalis. The sequence goes on along the minus strand of BLKR01000019.1, from coordinate 111,507 downwards.
TTCGTAGTGCCACTAGTTGGATTTTGCAGTCAGGGCTAGTATTTTTTGATAAATGTAATGTGTTACAGAATTAACTCTGGAAGGAATGAAGATTTTCACACGTGTAGCGCGTTTTAAATTTTGGTAACTGAATAGCAGACTGATTTTTTCTTAACTTTGAAGAAGTGAGTTATAACATCGTTAGTCAATCTAATCTAATGAAGTACTTACATAATGTACAAAACGATATTTATATCTATCGAATTTTAATAAATTCTGGAATTTCCTGCTGGAATATGATCTTCCTGTGGCCTCATGCCTACAAATGGAATACAGGTACATAATATGGATAATGAATAACGCATAACGTCACTTTTAATTTATGAACTTTGGGAACATACTTTTTAATTCAATGGCAGTACACCTGTACCAAATCTCGACAGGTTCTTCACGTGTGTTACGTTTTAGGAATTGAGGAAGTGGATCCGGACGGAGCAGGACAGAATTGTAGAAGGCGGAGCGCAGACAGGACGAGGCGTTTGCGCAGGGAGATGGCAGGGGAGGGAGCCATGAGTGGGTAGTCGAAAGTGCGGGGGCGGAGCGGGTGGGCGGCGCTGGGCAAAGAAAGCGAATGGAGGCAGGTGGGCGGGGGCGATCGGCACGGCGCTCGAGGCGGAGCCCAAAGCGGACATCAAGAACGAGAGAGGGGCGGATCGGAGCGGAAGGCGGTTAGAGCACGGCAGACGTGGATGGGTGGGGTGGAGTGTGTGAGTGGTTCGTGGGGGTCACTTACTTTGCTCCTCAGTGCGGTGAGACTGACTGGCGTTTCCGAGCACGTCGACTGATATGGTCATTAGCCTCATTAGAAAAGTGAATGTCTATATCCCGGGAAGTGGCGGTCTTCCTCCCCCACTAGTACGCGTGTACCCATATCGGGCATTTCCCCTTCCAGATATTTCCCCCATCGGTCTTCCGCCCCAGCCGGCACAAGCTCTGGGCTGATCTCCCGACATATGCGGTACTGTAGTGCATGTTTGTGTGGAAGAAATGGAAGAGGCCAGGAGAACGAATAGGAGAGCTCACTGATGTCACTGCAGCGCCTCTGACCGGGAAGTCCTAGGTTCCCTCACCCCACGGCGGCAGGATTTTCGACACGAGCTTTTCAGCTAGATCGAATTTAGTCGCTGTCTGGAGGAGAATTCTAGCAGCCGGCTGCTATGATCGGTAGTTTCTTCTCCCCTTACACACACACACACACACACACACACACACTTACACTAACACGCCCTACACTACCACACATGCCGGGAGACCGGTCGAGAGCTTAGAGCTTGTCCCGGTTGGGGCGGTGCGCCGCTGGTGGGAGAGTCCTTGTTAGGGGGAAACCCCACTAGCCGACGGTAGGTCGGCGCCGGAACTCGCCATCCAGCGGGGGGAAAGATCACCGCCATCTCCCGGGGAGAATTATGCACTACTCTTACAGGACTAATAATCAACTTAGTTGACGCGCCTGGAAAGACGAAAAATCCACCAATCAATCAAGGAAGAGGAACGTGTGGTTGCACGCGGTACGTGGTCTTTTGTTAGGGGCGATGCTCTGGCATTCGCCTGGTTTTGATCCGCCCACCGCCGAGCGGGTGTGGCCGGGGGAGAGGCGGGGCGTGGCGGACAGGGAAGGGCGTGGCGGGGAAAGGCAGGGAGGGGAGGGGAGGGCAGGGGCGTGGCGGGGAGGGCAGAGGTGGGGATGGGAGGGGCGTGGCGTGGCGGGGCAGGGCTGGGCGGAGCTGGGCGGGGATGGGCGTTGATGGGCGGGGATGGGCGGCGCTGGGCGGAGCTGGGCGGGTCGGGGCGGGGCGGGACGAGGACGGGCATGGCGTGGCGGGGCGTGGCGGGGCGTGGCGTGGCGTGGCGTGGCCGGGAGGGACGGGGCGGTGGCGAGGTATGCCGGGGCTGGGCGGGGTTGGGCGGGGTTGGGAGCGGGGGCGGCGGGCGAGGACACGCGGAGGGCGTGTCGCGCGTGTAGGGCCGCGCAGGCGCGCGCCGCTCGGGTCACGCCGGGCCGCCCAGCCGACCTCTGCCCTTTGCCCTTCGCTGACCTTGTGGCCGTCAGGTGACGTCGCATCTGCAAGGCTCCGTCGCGACCGCAGCCGGGGGTGCGCGGAGGGGGCGCGGCTCGACCCGCTGACCCTCCCTCCCTTCTTCACTACCGCCTCTCCCAATAACATATCCCTTGGGGTCAGTTTCGTTTCCCTGCCCTTCCTTCATTCAGACTAATTTTATTTCTTCTCGCCACTTGTCACCTCGACATTCCATTCTGCAAATGCAGTAGAGTTTCGGTTATCCTGACTTCGATTATCCGACATTCCATACTATTCGATATATTACCCACATGGTGTATTTTTGTTGCTCCCGATTGTACAACTTCGCAACGAGGAAGTATTAAATCTGATAAGGCTGCAAACGGAGGCTAAGAGGTCGAGTGTACAGTTTCTCTTAATTTGTTACCCTGCGGTTGAATGAATGCCTTATTTTTTACGTGGCGAGACTCTGGCCATGAGGCTTGCTCTTCCGTCTGATCACGCTAAAATTTCGTTACGCTCCTATCACCTACTAAGGGAGAGAGAAAGTATTACTTGGGAGACGGAACAGGCAATTTGAATTTAGCTGAGAGCCTTCATTTAGACTTGAGGATCTTTTACATGCAGTAAATCTACTAACATGGGACAGCCGGGACAGTTGTCGTGTGTTGAAAAAGTTTTCGCCCACCCGTAATTCTACCTTCATGCCTCTTTCATGATCTTACTTTATTTATCATTTCTAGCTCCATCTCAAAACACATTGTCCCCAAGTCCAGCGATTTCCTTCTCTATTCATCTCACAACTTCATATCTTTTAAACTCAATCGCATTTTGCTCAAACCTTCAAAATTTTGATTAAAAATAAAGTTCAACAAACGTTTACTTCCAATTTCTTCCAGGAAATGGCATGATAAATCGACTAGTTTCTCTGCGACGTTTCCTCATACAGTCGGAGAATTCTCAGACACTCTTGAGGTAAAAGTACGAACCAAAACTCAGAAAACATTTCATACTGAAATCAAGATTTTTTAAAAGCCAAAAATTTCTAATTCATTCGGTTCTGTCATTATAGAATATTTACGGACATCGTGAGAGCTTATACGCTATAACGTTTACAACACAATTGGTATGATGTTCGTGATCACCACCGTTGCAATGCTTTGATTATAACTTCATTCCCTCTAAATATGATACATTGTATATCATATTTTAAAATTATTATCATACAATTTAACCTGCTCGTCCATACAGTAAATCTTTAATTGATGGAAAACTTTCCATGATTTGGGGTGCTAAAAAGATCAAAAGATTTAGAAGTTCAACTACGCATCTGTCTTTCCTAGTAATATTCTAGACTTCATCACACCAGCATTTATTACTTCACTGTGTTACTTCTGGCAACAAACTAGCAAATTGTGCTTTTTCTCTAACTGAACAAATCATTCAACGTTGTACATCTATGTGAAACATTTATTCGAGAGTTTTTTCTACCCTTGATTCATACCGTGAGCTAATTTGCTTTAACCCTTGATTACAAAGGCGACCTGAATCTAACGTAATTACAAAGGCATAATCTGACAGACTTCTTTGCGTAAAAATAAAGAAAAACTCATTTTTTACAATGAAGCACTAAATTTAATGGAATGAGCATGTAGGATATGAAGTTATAAAATACATTTTAAAGGTTTTTATAGATCCACCTACATAACTCTCTACATAACACACACTAGCCTGGTGCTGTCCACATATGGCATTCGAAAAGCGTCCGCAGAAGAACCTCATCTTGTGACCTTTGTTATGATCGCCGTAGTCCCTATATGATTGATAAGTGCTCGGAACAACACTTAAATGCTACAAGACAAGATATTCACTTTCGTATGAATTATTAAGTAATATAGTGCCAAAAAATGACGTAATTACAAAGGCGTAGTTTACTGGACGACGCGTGTTGGCGTACAATGAAAATAGGTACACGCACAAGGGAACGTGTATTTCACTAGCTAGTCACACAATGAATGTTCCTACGGTTCAGAAATGGGGCGAGACGGGGAAGGAGGAGGGGGAAGCTTTCGGCCGTAGGTACGTCATCTGATAGACGGCGCTTTTGTAATCTAGGGTTAAAATATTTTCACTTACCAGCAGCTCGTACTTACAGAAGACATGTACACCCATATACATACTAACAGAATCCGGCAGGCTGGTCGTGCTCTATTTCCCCACTCTCTTTTCCCCTTCCTCTCTCTCTCTGTCACACACATTTTCCTCCTCTTTTCCCTCCTTTTTGCCCCGTCCCATTGTCCTCATTCTCCCTCTTTTCCCTTCATTCTTTTCCCCCTCTCTCTTCTTCCCTACTCTCTCTTTCCTCCCTCATTTTCCCAACTCTCATTCCCTCTCCTTTCTTTCACTATTTACCTCTTTCTCTTGCCCGCTCTCTCCTTCCCCTCTCTCTTTTCTGTCTGTTTTCCTCTCTCTGTTTCCCTTACTCTCTCTTTTCGCCTATCCTTTTTTCCTCTCTTCCTCTCTCTTTTCCTCTCAGTTTCCTCCTCTCCTTTTTTCCTCTCTCGTCTTCCTTCTCTCTCCCCCTCTCTCTCGTCTCTCTCCATCGCGCGTTGGCCGCTTCTCCTGGCCGCCTCCGCCTCGTTCCGCGTCACACGGCAACGCCCAACAATAATGAAGCTGGATTCCCAGGTGGATTGGAAACTGCGCTGTCTATTGAAGTTGCAACATAATGAAAAGCATAAAAACCTTTTCCGTGAAAATGCACGTAGATGTACCAACATTCATGAAGATCGATCACATAGTGTCAGTCCACCACTTCCATACATTCTCTCTCTCTCTCTCTCTCTCTCTCTCTCTCTCTCTCTCTCTCTCTCACCCATTTACATATATATATATATATATATATATATATATATATATATATATATATATATATATATAGGGAGGAAGCGTCGAAACTTCGAACATCCGCTCTTAAACCAATTATAAGCATATTTTTCCTAATAAACTCTTTCAATATTCCGAATAGCTCAGCCATAATAAGCACTCAAAAGTTGGTTTGCAAAAACATTTTCTAAGCAAACAATTGCATTGTAGAAGCATACAAACACACCAGAAATATGTAAATTGTTTATTATTTACATAAGAAATTAATATATTTGTTCAGAAAGAAAACAAATTTGACTATTTTACACAATTTGACTGCTTTTTTTATTTCTGGGTTAATTTGTATTAATAATACTTACGTATTATATAAAATATTCTAAAACTGCGAGAAAGGGCCTAGTTTTAGACAGAAAAATGCGTAGTATGGCGCTCTCATACTGAAAATGTGGATAAATTTTGTCCCTGAGAATGGAGTGAGGCAAGGATGTTCCCTTTCACCGCATCTGTTCAACTTGTTTATAGAAGAATCAATTAAAAATTTTAAAGGAAAGACAAAGTTGACTTGGAGAGTCAAAACACTGCTCACGTGACACAACAGAAAATATTGTGATGATCGTAACTACTCACAAACAGGTAAATAGAGTCTACAATAGTTCTCCGGATTGTGCCTTTCCTATAATTTCGGCCCAGTGGGCTACGAGACTGATTGACTGATTTTTTCGTGTTTCCGTGCGCATCAACTGACATGGTAATTGGTCCCGTAAGGGTAGTGCATGTTTTTCTCAGGAGATACGGTCAGGAGATAGATGTTTTTCTCAGCAGCCGGGACAAGCTCTAAGCTCCCGACCGGTTTCCCGGAATATGTGGTAGTGTAGTGCATGTTAGTGTAAGTGCGTGTGTGTGTAAGGGGAGAGAATAGGACAAGGAAGAGGAAGGAAATATCGCGCGCGGTTTGTGGCCCATTTGGTAGGATACTGCTCAGGCATTTGTCTGGTGTTGATCGTAGGAACCACGGAAAACTATCGATCAGAGCAGCCGGTCTCTAGAATTCTCCTCCATACAGCGACTGAATTCGACCTAGCTGAAAAGCTAGTATCGAAAATCTTGGAACCTAGGACCTCCCGGTCAGAGGCGCTGCAGTGACATCAGTTGATACAATGAGCTACCGCTCCCGGTAAGCGAGAGCAAAAAGAGGAGGGGCACTCGTCATTCACGGCCTCCTGCAGCGCAGCAGCTCGTTGTCGATGGCAAAGCAGAAGATGCCATTGAGGTGCTAGTGATGTCAGACAGGCTGTCGCAATTAAATTGACTGCGGGCAACGAAGTACCCGACCTCCGGAAACAGTTCTCGTGGAGAATATGCGCTCTCAGTTGGCAAACACAGTGAAGATGGGAGGTGGTGCAGCTGAATGGCCCCAAAATCATGGGGTTTATAGCTTTTGGTCAGGCATCCTCAGATCAAAAAATCCCACTTCGTGTAAAGTAAGGCACAAGAAATCAAATGAAATAAGTTACTGAATCAGACACTCCAAATTTCTGGTTGTGCAGTTTGGTTATTGGAATCCTTCGCTCGTAATGGGGTATTCGATGTTTTTGAACAGCGATATTTTACGTGTAGATTACTCTTCTACGTCTGCGAAGTGTCTTTCTTCTCGTCAGTCTCGCTTTTAATTTAACGGACGTTGAAGGCACAGATGCCTCGTGCGAATTCCACCGCCGCTACCACGGCTCGCATTTGCAGCGAATGGACACTTAAATGCACTGGCCAGTATGTGTTAACCAAATCCTCCCGCTGTCAAATTTTACACGAATGCGCATTTTTGGTGCGCGGCGTCGGGGCATGAGATCTCACCGTGGGAGCGGCGGCAGTGCTGCCGAGTGGGAAACGCTACCGATGAGCGTTTGTTTTATATGAAGCCCAGATTTTTTTTAGTAACGATATGTGCGCGTGCATTTATCCTCTGAAATTAATTTTCGCGAGTTGGTGCGACAAATGGTTTCATAGTCGATAGAAGCTCAGCTGACAGAGAGAGACACTTCCAAATCCCTGTGATCCCGAGACGGTTGGTAGTTCGTCTAAGGTCGTCCTTAAATAAATTCCGTGGTGGTAGCCGATATCTTGTGGTAATCCATTATAGGTATAGAGATAATCAAACCACAATAATAAAACTAAATTATATATATTTATATATATATATAAATAATTTATATTATTAAATTATATATATATATATATATATATATATATATATATATATTATGCCCAAAGTAACTCTCGGGAACAATATTTTCCCATCCTCAGTGGGTCTCTAACAAAAAGGAAACATTGAGAGATTAACATGAAGAGGAGCAGTAGTATAAAGAATAAAATAGACAAAAGAAGTGAAATGAATAATACAATGATACAATTTCACTGAATATGGTAAATATTTATTATAAATGGCGTCAATTAAAGGGGATAAATTATGTGAATATGCTAGCATAGCAACGGTAAGCGAGCCGTCGTCAAGGTCAACATATTCATGGAGTGACGATCGCGGAGACGGCTAGTTAATTCTATATAGAATTCTGGGATTGGCCGAAAAAGCAGTGACAGTCGTGAAGACGGCTAGTTCGTTTTGCAAGAAATTTAGAGATTGGCTAGGTACGAAAGTACATCAAATGTTATCTGCAAATAAACAATCGAATTTATGAACCGAGTTTTGCAGGGCTGAAAGAATACGAGAGACATTCATTCTGACTGATGCCGTGCTCATGAACGGATCGTGCTCCAATTAATGTTAGGAGTTTTTTTTCTTTGGGGACTTGTAAGCATCTACTTGGGAATGGATGTTGAGAAAACATCAAAATTGGAACTCTAAGTGCGACAGTGGAACTTAAAATATTTCATGTGAACGAGTTGGAGGGACATTGAGGGCTTGGGCGAAGTTGTCAGTGATTGGACTGGAATGTTAGCAGCAAATAGTTTATTGATTTGATGAACAGTGATTGAAGTGAGCTTCCGAGAAAAGAAGAGAGAAGATGGTGTCTGGACCTGAGGACGGCGGCGTCCATCTCGGATGAAGATGGCCGAAAAAAAGCGCGCGAAGACATAAGGTTGGAACGGTCATGACAAACATTTAATTTTTATTTTGGGTAAAGTTATACAATATAAATAATTGTTTTAAATTGTTTAATAAATTACCATGTTTTTGTGAAATGAATATATGATTTTTCATTGAGCCAATTCTAGCAATAAAGTAGCAAGATAGATAGATATTTCCTTTTCAGATTCCTCGAGTTATTTTGTTTGAGTACATAAATTGCAGTTTATTTCAATATATATACACACACACACACAATTTTATGCAATTAATTTAAAATTTAACCTTCGTAACGATAATCACAATTATGCCTCTGATTTGTAGACTTGTGATTTGACATATGAATTTTTTTAGCTGAGGCTTCAAATGAAAAAAATAATAATCATATCATTTCGTAAGAAGACGTTGACATCCTTTCATGTTTAGAATTTTAATGAGTAATTCCAGGTAGTAAAATGTTTGTATAAGTTTTACGTAAATCGTTGAGAATACTCTTATATTGTTAAAGCATCAAAATTGTCGTTAGGTTTTCGGGAGAACAATAAAGATGAAATTGGGAATGCCATCTGGAGTGTTCTGATGTTCCTGAAATATAACAATTCTGCTGTCAGCACATGGCGTAAAAAGTCGACTAGGTCTTAGAATCTTTTTGCAAACTCTAAATATTTCAAGAACAATCTGATGTGTCACCTGTTTTGGCGTTATTTTCTCCGAGATTTTACTAATCTTTCCAAGGCTCACGTCAGCTGTGCTTCTACATTTATGACGTCTTCCTGTGAATTTTCCAATTTCTGGGAAATTCCCGCGTCTAAACTGCTTTTGTCCACACAGTGCTGCGCTGTGGTAGCGACGCTTAGAGGCACTGTATTTCAAATGTAGAATATTACTTTGCGTGTTGTATTATGCAATTCAGCTCGCGAATTTTGGAGAGAAAGAAAACAAGGTCATATTTCCAAGCTGCGATACTTGAAAATCCACGAGCTAAGGTTTATAACCGTTAATAGCCGGTTTAGCTTTATAAACATTAATACCCACCTAAACTGTTTATTAGAGCTTAGGCGCCACATTTAAGTAGCATGCGAAAGCAATGTGGTAACAAGTACTACTCGCGCAACTTTTCTTGAACGATGACCTTGCTTTCCTCGTCCTTGAGCAAGAAACAGTTGAAGGCAAAAGCTCGCAGCGAGTACTGATGACAACATTCCAAGCATTAAAACTTCGTTTGCGCAAAGTCAGTCAAAGCTAGTCGCTTTCATGATCGAGAACGTCTGTTCAGCTTTATTACCATTATCTAAATGAATGGCTGAGACAGGTCCAGGTCCTTCAAGGGAGGCACCTAAAACTTCTATCTAGTGACCCTGCTGTTGCCAATCGAGAGCGATGACATAGCCGCACACGAAACAGGTTTGACTTTGATTTTCCAGTTGACACTACTGTAAATACTCTAGTGGCCGTCTTTGTAACTAATACCCCTACTCCGCCCGCATTTCTTCAATCCATCGTTCATGAAAAGTTGCGTGTGTTATACACCTGAAAATATTATCTTCAGTCATAGTGCAGTATACTTCCACTTCATCGTATATGTAGATTTTATTTATTATTTTTTTCACTCCCATTTTATTAGCACTAGATTCAATGTATATAAGATAATACAAGACAAATTTATTTAAGCTGCAAATGGGTTGAATCTGGTAGCAGGTAGTTACGTAAATAAGTTAATATAACTAATAAATTATATAGTAACAATGATACAAGTAACTTCCCACTGAATATTTGTACAATTAATACCAACTGCACTGGCATTACACTGCACTTCACTTCACTATGATCCTTAAATCACTTCATTTTTGCTCCTCTACACTGCACGACACCTCACTTCACAATATAACATTTTTGGATACCTATAAAACATGATACTCTGAATAAAGTCCCCCAATTTACTTAGTAAAACCCTGAATTAATTTTCTAAACTGTTAAACGCTTTGAGAAAAGAGTTCAAAGATTTTTGCAAGCAATCTATTGCATTCCATTATCGTTCAATTTGTGAAAGAAAATTTGTCGACATCCGTTCTCTGCGGACTTAAATTTATTTTGTGCTCCCCTCTACTGATGTACGTAGGAATACTTAGCCACCGATTAATTTCTTTCCATGCTGGAGGACAGCTATTAACTTTATAAAAACCGCTACTACTAAACAATACTGATACAAAACTTGCTACTGATCTCCTGTTTTTGATTGAATCCCACCCTGTCATTTTCTTGACCATGAAAGTAAATTTAGCTGCCCTAAGCTGTATCCTTTCCAATTTTTTACACTGCATAATTTTGTGCGGATCCCAAAAAATTGTTCTATATTCCGTTATCGGACGAACAAGCGATAAATAAAGAATTTCCTTCACGTTTGTCGTATTCTTCTTTAAGATGCGCATTACAAAATGCAGAGATCTCCAGGCTTTCCCTACAACAAAATCTACGTGACTTTTATAGCATAATTTTCCAATCAAATGGATTCCTAGGCATTTGCACGAGGAATCTCGCCTAAAAATGTCGTATAATCAGTAATTTGTTTCTCTATAATTATGTAACCCTGCCAAAAGTGATGAATTTGCTTTTAGAGCAATTTACGGACATTCCGTTATTTTCCACCTAATAATATAACGCATCAAGATCACGTTGCAGCATTTCTTCATCTTCTCTCGAATTCATACAACGATATTTTATGCAATCGTCTGCAAATAGCCAACATTTATGTGCGAAGGCAGATAATTGACAAACGCTAGAAATAAAAGAGGTCCAATGACACTCCGTTGCGGTATTCCTTGACGTAACACTTGACGTAAATTCGAACTTTCTGTTTTCTAACTCGCAGAAACTCGCTAATCCATGCCACTACCCTGGTATCGATGCCTGAATTCGTTACTTTCTGAACACGCCAATCGTGAGGAACAACATCGAACTTCAACAGCTAGATATTGATTACCTGCGTGACTGCCTGACTTTCGCATGAATAACCACTCCTGAACCCGTGTCGGCAACATAGAGCCTTTTTTTTAAATTTCCCATTCATGCTTAATGTAACTCGCAACTATATGCTTCATAAGACTGCAGACCACTGACGTAAGACTTACAGGCTTCAATAATACAGTTTTGTCACCACTTTTAAAAATTGGTACGACAAAAGCTAATTTCCCATATTCAGATACTTTTGAAATGTACATAGACTCGTGAAATATTCTAATTAAGTACGGTAATATTGTCTCTCCTCTTAGTTTAATTATATCCGTAGAAATGTCGTCTGGACCCCTTGACTCACCGTTTTTCATAAATATTACTTTATTCCGTAGAACGTTTATTTCAATTTTAAACTGAAGCGTTACCGGAGACCCTTGAATTAGTGAATGCTTTGTATTGCTTTTGAAAACCGAACTGAAATACTTATTGAACGCATTAGCTTTTGCCCGATCATCAGTAATGAGCGTGTTTCCATTTTCACGAACAACTGGGATATCCTCTTTATTTCCCTTGCTTCTACGACTATATTTATAAAATCCTGTCGTTATTTCCCTTCCCTTCTATAATATTCTTTAATCAATACGCCTCCTGAGAAATTTTCTCTTCTTCTTTTGAACGATTTCGTGAAATAAACATAAGCTCACTACTGCATTTTCTGTTCTTAAATGCCTTTCTTGTTAACCTCTTCATTCGCCTAATTTTTGAATTGTAATATTCTGGATCCGAATTATTTTTTAGAATATTGCACGGAACAACCTTTAGCACATCTTCGTACATAATATCTTTGAACGCGCCCCATATTTTTTCTATTTCTTTCACTACCATCTCTGTTCTCAGAAAGCGGTCGTATTGTTACCTAAAAAAACTTGAATCCCTTCAACATTTTCTTCCTTGTATTTCCGTACATATACAGCATACCCTAAAAATATCCGTCAGGAAAGCTCGTCTTCTTTGCCTCCATCGCATTCAGCTATTGTACAAAATAGGTCGGTCGACGGAAAGTAGCGCCGATTTGATTTGATTTGATTTGATTTTTTCGTGTTTCCGGGCACGTCAACTGCTTTGGTCTTTAGTCCCATTAGTTTAATGCATGTTTTTCTCGGGATATGCGCGGTGATCTTTCCCCGCTGGATGACGAGATCCGGCGCCGACCTACCGTCGGCTAGTGGGGTTTCCCCCTAACCAGGACTCTCCCACCAGCGGGGCACCGCCCCAGCCGGGACCAAGACTGACGGAATATGTGGTAGTGTAGTGCATGTTAGTGTAAGTGTGTGTGTAAGGGGAGAGGATAGGACAAGGAAGAGGAAGGAAAGATCGCGCGCGGTCCGTGGCCCGTTTGGTAGGGTACTGCTCTGGCATTCGCCTGGTGTTGATCGGAGAAACCACGGAAAAATACCGATCAGAGCAGCCGGCCGCTAGAAGTCTCCTCCAGACAGCGACTGAATTCGACCTAGCAGTAGCGCCCAAAATGTGTGCGCCGCTGCAGAGCTTCCGTGCGCCCGCGCGGTCTGGAAACCGGCTTATCGCCGCAGACGACCGCCGCAGAGCAAGGAGCTCTCGCGAAACCTTTAAAATTAATTGGAACTTGGCGCAGTCGGAAGCTCACTTCAAAGCGCAGCTTCCCTCTCCGGCGACCTTAACTCACACTCCGCGAAATCGCATTAAAAATATTATTCCACTGAAAGAAACATGAGTCCAAATTCTAAAGGTACTTTTGTTCCGGCGTGCCGCTCAAAGAACGCACAGCGGTGGCGCGCGCGGTGGCGAAAATGTGAACTCACGCGAGGGGAGTTATTGCAGGGGTGGGTAAAGAGAAGCAGGACGGACGTGTCTTGACGAGCCAATCAATACTTCCCGAAGATTATTGTTAGTAAGTTAATACCTTATTTTACGTGGCGAGACTCGTGCTATCTGGCAAACTCAACCGTCTGATCACGCAAATTTCGCTATCATCTAGCCCAAAAAAAATATTATCCTGGTTGACGATACAAGCGATTTGAATTTAGCTCAGAGGCTTCATTTAGGCTTGAGGATCTTTTACATGCAGTAAATCTACTACCATGGGACAGCCGGTTTTACTTCCCTTCCGAAGGAAGGAGTACGAAGGATTTTTTTGCCCTTAAAATTTCGCGGCTTCGGTCGGGTTTGAACCCGCAAACATGGGTATTATAGTCCGGTACCGTTATAGCATCAAACCTGCGGATTATTCTGTCCCGATAGTTGTTTCCGCACCTACTGCGCAATGACATGCGGCGTAATCGCGAGATTATTGATAAAACACATATTTTTAATAGAAGCATCATATAATCAACAGTAGTTTACAGGAAAAACTACTACACCCCACCCGACCAAAGTTGCATCATATAACACCTTATAACATGGCTGACAGCCTTGTTGGTTTCGCATTTACGCCAGGTCAATGCTAGAGAGAAAGAGGGAGAGGGAGGGAGAGAGAAAGAGAAAGGAAAATTGTGTGGGACCGAGAGAGAGGGCGGGAGAGAGAGAGGGAAGGAGAAAGGAAGAATGAAAGAATAAATAAAGAAAAGAAAGAGAGAAAGATGCCATTATTAACGACACACGTGTAAAGTCTACAGTTTACGACTTGAAACAAGAACATCAGCTATAACGAAGCTGCTGAGATGCAACATTTGGGGCCTAGTTCAGTGGCTCGGCTTGCATTTCACTAAACATTTCATTTTCCCTTGCATTTCACTAAACAAAAGCCGATTGCACTAGAGCTCCTTCCGTTGGGCTGATTCATTAAGGAGCGGACCACATCGGTGGCCCGCAGGCAAGCGCTGGGCCAGAGGATGTCAAGTTTGAGTGAGATGGTCTTACCTGTTTAGCTCGAACCAGAACATATGCGAGCTCGGAGTTCTGACAATTCTCATTTAGGCAAATAGTTAATGTCACACTGTCAAATCAACCACACACACTCTCTGGGGTCTGACCTGTGACCACAAAGCTATCTGAACACGAACTACTGTGTGACTTTGAGAAGGGAGATGCTATTCAGACTTTTCATAGTCTTGAAGTTCTTCTTACCGCAAATGTATCCGTGAGTACTCACTCACGGATTTAGTGTTTTCTACTACGCTATTAATCCCATGAGTGTTGTGTATGTTACTGTTTGATAAATGGCTCTCCGCTGGAAAGGGAGATCCGGTATCGGTCTGCACGTAAGCTTCTGGGGTTCTCGGATTCTCCTCTTCAGAGGCTCTCCGTGAAGGACACCGCATCAACCGGAATAAGCTTTGAGCTTCCGACTGGCCCTCCGATAAGTGGGCGAGTATTGTCCATTTACGTATTAAGTGTGTTTGTATAAGGGGAGAGGAGGGAACACGGATGAAGAAAGGCAGATCGGGCGCGGTCTGTTGTCCTTTTGTTAAATTCTATCGGGTCATTCGTCTGGTATTCTTCCAAGAAATCACGGAAAGCTTTCGATGAGAGCAGTCTACTGCTAGGATTCTCCTCTAGGCACCGGTTGAGTTCCATATAACTGAATTCAAATTACTTCTGTCAATAACCAGCCACCAGTGAGACTCGATTTCTAGTGCCTCCTGGTATTAAGCTGCTGGTAAAGGTACAACACGGAATGCTTCATTTCCCTTCATTAGAAAGCCGTGTGAATTTGAAAATGTCCACTTTCAAACATTTTACCATATACCGGATACCGCAAACATCGGTATCAGGGACGCTAATCGTAATACAAAAAAAAAAAAAAACACTGGAAAGCATCCAATGTCAAAATTAAGTTCTGGTGTGTAATTTTATCTTCCCAAATGGCAGTGACTAATACGTTTTATAATGATTAATCAACGAAGAAATTTACAATATTAATTAATATCAGCTAATTACAAAACGCTTTAACAAAACAGTGAATGACTGTCCAATATAAATAGGAGCATCGTTTAATTAACCATTTATTTAAATTTGTACTTTGTGTGTTTGCCTTTTGATTTAATCGGGCAGTTTATTGTCCTGTTCATTTAAAACTAGAAATGCACACCTTTGAACAACTATATGTTAAAATAGAGGAAAACATATAATCGTATTGATTAAACGGCTTTAAAATAAATTACTACAAAAATTAAATCATGGTTACTGATAAACATTCATATTAGTTTTGGAAAGTTTGTGATCAACTCAGACCACCCAAAATATTTTCAATGATTCGTTCGTTTTAGCATGACTAATGAACCTTTAGTTTAGTTTTCAATTGGTCTCAATCTTGTTTAAATTTACTATGAACTCTATCCTTAATGAAACCAAATAAATATTGGGAGACTTGTTTTTCAAATTCGTCAAATAACTACCTGAAAGTCTGTAGTGAATATTGTTTGTATCACAATGGCTAAAATATATTACTTTAGGCTATTTTGGTTCTTGTTCTCCATTTTCTTCAAAGAAAACAAAAGATAAAGATCATGCAATTTATGTTCTGTTAATTAAAACTGATTGTCTGGCTGACGGACTTCGGTATCAAAGACGCATCAAACGTGGATTTTGACTACACAACGGAGAAAGTTATTTACTAAATACAGGAAAAAGATTTATCCACTTATCCACTTTTTTTTCGAGGACTCCACAAGATTAGTTTCTTTTGTAAAAAAATTAAAAAAATCTGCCACAGTATTACAATAATTTCACTTTACAACATATGTAGTAAGGCGAGAAAATACAAAGATCTGTAATGTTTCGAAACTTCTGAACTTAACACCATGGCTTTGAATATAACGATTGTTAGATTCACAGAGGAACTAATGCCACGTCCTTTGGATGTCCAAGCACTCCACGAAAATTCGGTAACCTACTACCCAACACAGAATGCCGTTTTCCTTGCACCTAAAAGGGCTGCCAACCCCTGGAGAAGAGAGAACGCGCCAGACGTAAGCGGTTCGAGAGACTTTAACCCCAGGGAAGATTACCTTTGATATTCAAAGCGTCTGTGGGCGCGGCAGGGCCTACTCATATCATAACTCCTGGCGGGTGGGTAGCTTCCTTTATCGTGCGGATTTGTTAGATGGCGTCAGGGAGCGGACTCTAACGAAAAGGGAATTACGCTCTCGGGAGTTCTACAGTGGGATTTTCGAGAAGTCTTAGGAAGATAATAGAAAATTATACGATGCTGTTGGCAGTCGCAACTTGAGATAACATTTCGTACTGCGTATACTCTCGTAAAGTCACTTAATTTGCGTGGTATTTCATTAGCTGAATCCTCATGGAAGTTCAGAATCTTGAAACTCGTCTTACTCTTCTTTTACTCTCGTTCTAGTCGCATTTCATACTGCCCACTTTTCAATACTGTAGTTTGGATCAAACGTGTGTTGATATAATACGAAATGTATTATTTCAAGTTTTTCCAATGTTTTTTGTAAAAATAAAAATGACAAAATGATTTACTCAATGTGTACCTCTCTGTGCGTGTTTCTCATATAAGCAATTTTTTTGTGGCACTAAGGTATTGAGAAAAGATACTCTACACATTCTTTTGATTAATTAGATTTGAAGGATTGATGAATGCTCAAGGAAGCAGGGCATAAATAAAATATTCAAAGATTATGCACTGATTCTAATGAATCTTATGAATATATATATATATATATATATATATATATATATATATATATATATTGAAACGCACCGCGTTTCTGAACATAGACGCGGGCGCCAGCATGGTTTAAACAGCGCGGTAGAGACGGCCGTTCCGGGCGGACTCGGCCGAGCAAGAGAGTGTCCCGCGGCAAGCGAGACGAAACGAACGCGAAGTACGAGACTTCGACAGTTGAGGAGAGGACCGTGGGAACGACGGGGGCAGTCGGAAGGTAGCGTCGAGGAGGAAGAGTAACGGGCGGTAGTGCGGAAAGCTAACGATGGCGGTGATGCAAAGTAGTTGAGAAGAATCCGATGACATCGAGCAGAAATCGAAACGTAGGACAATGAGAAACAGTAAGAACTATTAATTGAACTCGAGTTAAGTGATGTGCGGTAAAGATTAAGCGGCGTGAGGCGAGGAAAGTGATAATTGTATAAACACGTGTACGGCAGAGGCAGCATGAGTGAAACGAACATAGCGATACAGCATCGGCGGGCTTAACAACGACTTTGGAAGAACTGGAAATCAGGACGACTGCTGATCTGGCGGCGAGCGGACATCGCTGTGCCCGGCGAAACACGACTGCGGCGTGGGATTTGCACCGGCGGCCGTGTAGAAGCGGCGGGGGCAAGCGCCATGGCCACGTGTCGGGCGTAACGGCCCCGACTCGCCACATCGCGCTGGCGCATTTGGAGTTGGTGAGCTCGAAGGAATTCCAGACGCAGCAAAACCAGTAAGACTGTTACTAGAAGGAACTTATTATTAGGCGGTAAAAGAATCAAGTGAGTGGGGAAGGGGAGTAAACGATTGTGAGAGGGGGATTAGATGAGGGGATTTGCCATGTAATGATAAATAATCTAATTTGATGTGGAGACTAGAAAGGGTATTTTGGACGGGTACATATTGTCTGTAAATAGAATAAGTATTGAAATAACGAGGTGATTATGAATCAGTGCATGCCAAGGGAGCTCCCATTTACAGTATGAAGTGTAAAGTTAAGACAGAAAGAAAGTGTTCATTAGTAATATTTACGTAGTTAATAAGAAAATTGTTCACATTTGTCAATATCGTAAGAAAGTCATTAATGCTGAACCATTATTTTGTTTACCTTCTACACATTCAATGGAATGATTTTTTGTAATATCCATTATCTTTTCTGGGAATAAATCACTCTGTATTTTTACATTAAAAGTAAATTTTTCATTGCTTGTGCATGCACTCAGAGCCCATTCGCAAGAAAGAATACCTGACCCCTTTTACAAATTTACTGTAGAATAGGACCGAATCGCCGGTCCGTCACTATATATATATATATATATATATATATATATATATATATATATATATATATAAAGTTTACCTAACGTTTGACATGCCCTTGAATTATTTATATTAAGGATCAGTTACAATAGAATAAGTTAGACCAGATATAAGTTAGATCAGATACAATAGAGAATATTTGTCACATTCTCGAATTCCTTGCAACCATATTCAACCCGTAACTTAAACTGTAATTGGCGATCAGGAATCTTTGTATCTTTGTTAGTATCTCGCAGAGCATGATAAACACGTGAGGACAATAAATTGGATTGCACTGACCTTTTGACAGTTCATCATCCGATGACACATTGTTGATGCGATGTACTGCTGTTAGCGACTTGGAGCATCTGGCGTCACCACAAACAGTAAGGCGACGACGAATTCGCAAATTAAAAAGACATGATATTTGACATCCAATGAGTGGCAATTTTGATAAATGTTTTACGCATTTTACTCACCAGAAATGATGTGATGTCAAATAAGAAAGCTGATAATTATATGTGAAAAGACCTGATGCACCCACCCATCCCACTGACCTTTACATTTTATTACCTCCTTCCTTAAATTTACATTCGGTTTATTGTTAAAGGGCTTGATTTAAATCTGGCATGGATCGGAAATTATTAAGTTTTCGAAATTACGCGCGTTGTTAATATTACCTGTGTTTGTTACACATGTAACAGGATATCACAATTTTGATGATTGTTGATGACAAACCTTTCAGTTACTCTACCTATAGCAATAATATAGCTGGCTAATTTGTGAATTAACTCACATATAACTTTAAAATGATCAGAGATTTGAGTATTTTTCAGAGAAAAATAAAACGAGCTAGCGTGTAATAATCGTGCACTCCATTTCACTCAGACCGGGAGCGGTAGCTCAGTGCATCAACTGACGTCACTGGAGCGCCTCTGACCGGGAGGTCCTAGGTTCGAGTCCTGACGGCGGCAGGATTTTCGACACTAGCTTTTCAGCTTGGTCGAATTCAGTCGCTGTCTGCAGGAGAATTCTAGCGGCCGGCTGCTCTGATCGGTAGTTTTCCGTGGTTTCTCCGATCAACTCCTGGCGAATGCCGGAGCAGTACCCTACCAATCGGGCCACGGACCGCGCGCGATCTGTCCTTCCCCTTCCTTTTCCTCTCCTCTCCCCTTACCCACTCACACACACACACACACACACACACACACACACACACACACATACACACACAAACTAACATGCACTACACTACCACACATTCCGGGAGACCGGTGGGGAGCTTAGAGCTTGTCCCGGCTGGGGCGGTGCCCCGCTGGTGGGAGAGTCCTGGTTAGGGGGAAACCCCACTAGCCGACGGTAGGTCGGCGCCGGATCTCATCATCCAGCGGGGGAAGATTACTGCCATATCCCGAGAAAAACATGCTCTACACTTACGGGACTAATGACCAAAGCAGTTGGCGCGCCCGCAAACACGAAAAAATCAATCAACCTGACTCAGTAACGGTTGCTCTGGCGGCGGCGGGCGCAACGCGCGATCGCAACGGGTGATTCTCTTTGGCTCCTCTCGCTGGGAGGAAGGATTTGAGAGCCGCTGGCCCCGTTAGCAGAGTTTGTCACACGACGAATTTGTTACGTTATATAGCATCAGTATGATCTGAATGTGTAGTTGGATATTGAAAGAACTGTTTGATGCACAAATGTATTTTACTATATTAATATTGCTGTAACTGGAGTTACCATTCCCACTTTTCTTTTTGAAGTAAGAAAAACTGTCCGGGTGGATTTAACAAGAAAGGATGAAATGTGCTTTTTTGTTGGAAAGAGAAAACTACTTTTACATGGAACCTAGTCGCATGATATACGATGTATATTGCACTTTTTCAAATTTTTCGAATCCCCGACATCATAACATTTCGTTGTTGTATGACATTTAACTTCATCTCGACTCACAACCGCCAAAAATTCATAGAAAACTATTCTACATTTACGTTTTTTGCTACATGAAATACGACAGTGTGACCATCAGCTGGTAAACATATTGTACACCTTATTGTATGATGGTGCTGGATATAGATTGTGTGCTTGAGGTGTTAATTCTGTTCTGCTGATCGCATGAAGTTAATGCTATCAGCAATATCATCAATACGAATTTGTCAGTCTCCAGGTCTTGTGTGTCATTCTCAACTCCTTAAAATTGGTACATTTTATTTTCCAATTCCTAGTCACGAGACCGTATCTTCTTTCCTATAAATACACAGTGGTCCACAGACAAGACCAGGTTTAGCATATTTACAGCATAATGTGTGTACAACACAACTATAAACACCTAACCTGTGTGAGTGTCTATGAGTATTAACTGGGAACTAAAATAATATTCAGCGAGATTTCATCATCCACCAAATTCTTCTGGTATAAAAATGAAAAGGACGGTATTAAAAATGAAGTAGGGCTATTGTGTGATCGTGAAAGTGATGACCATGACTAAAGTATCTATCTCTATCTCTATATCTCTATCTCTCTCTATCTATCTCTCCCTCTCTTTCTCTCCTCTCTCTCTTTCTCTATTCTCCCTCTTTCTCTCCCTCTCTCTATATATCTTTTTCTTTATCTCTCTCTCTCTCTCTCTCTCTCTCACGCACAAAGAAATACACGCCTGATGAACAGGACGTGAGGAGAATGCAATTATTTTTTAAAATGTCCGAAAGTTCTCCATAATCATTGAGTATAATTAAACTGAATCGGGGAATTTTCTGAAATGTTTGAACCAAATTTTCTCAAAAACTATGTGAAATTTTTCGCCGAAATTCTCCACAATGGAAAAGAGTCCAGTTGTCTTCGATATTCCAAAAGCTTGAATTTGGCCAAGATATTTGGGGCCCCAAAATCAAAATAACGCTAAAAAAGTAGTTGTTTTTATATCATAAATAGGATAAATAATATATATTCCAGAAAAACGTAAAGTAAACCATCGTACAAAATGAAAAAAATTCTCTATATTTTGTTTTATAACATTTTCTCTATGTATTGTAAATATTACCGCAAATTTGATTTTTCTGCAATCGCTGGCCTAGAGAATTCCCCAGTGATTTTGGGATGAAACGGTTACCATGACAAGAGTATTCTTATTAAACAATGTATTTGTATTCATACGGTCTGAATAAGAGATCAGTAGAATATATATCAGTAGAATATTGAAAAAAAATATTACGTGTAAGTGTGTGTGTGTGTGTGTGTGTGTGTGTGTGTGTGTGTGAGTCATAATACATATTCGTGTTCTGGTTTAAGTGTCATCGTAGTGTATTACTTACGTAGTGTTTTTCATATGCATTCGTTGGACACATTTTATTTCTGTAATCGTATGCTGTTTGTGGTTCCAAAAATTGTACCCATTACTTCTGTGTATCATATATCAAACTGCTAGTACGTAAGTAAGTAGTTAAATAAATTAATAGAAATTTCACAGCTGTATTTTGCGTTCATCATTTTTGCATTGTTTGTAGTTGGACTAGAGTTATTACGTATTGCTTTCCCTGCTTCAAAGTGCTTGCAGTAATACTTGAGTTAAAGGCGAATTTAAATTTTTGTTCTCAAAACCCGCTACAAAATTTTCTTTTCATTTTTTCCTCGGATAGAGCAAAGGACACTTAAAAAAAATGGTCCACTTTCTTTGAACTCTCTAATTTTGGAAAATTACATTAGTTATAAATTAAGCGTCAAAAATGTTCTGTTGTAGCACCATACGTTATATTCTGCAAATAGGGAACCGAAAAATTAATGAATTGTGACAAATTATTTTTGATGCCGATAGGAGCCAGCCGGGAGGAGAGATGGGGGAAAAAAACGAAAAAAGAGACGAAACAGATTAGAAAACAAACTAGCACGAGAAAGTCTGTGCCATTCTGTAGCGCCACTAGTTATTTTCTCGTATAGATATGTATATACGGGAGTAATATACGTAGTATAGAGAAAGTTATGTAATGTTGCGGAAAATCGATTTCGAGATTTCAACGAAAATATACGTTTTGGAGTCCCCTAACACCGAAAAACTGTTTTTTTTTCAAAACGTCCGTCCGTCCATCTGTCTGTCCTTTTTTCTGTCGGTCCGTCTGTGAACACTACAAGCGCTAGCTAACCGTAGCTAACCATTGGTACGATATTTTCCAGATATACGAAACCCCTGTGCTGACGGTTGTGAATGCTTTGGATTGTTCAACAGTGCAAAAGAAGTGAACAGTGAAAGTAAATAATCAAGAAAAGTGAGCCGTGTGTAAAGCCGTGTGAAAATAACCAAATGAACACAAGGACTGTGAAGACTATCTGTACATAAATCAAGTATTTTCAGTGCACCTTTAAGAAACAAAATAGACGCCTTTGTTAAAATAGTATCTGTGTTTTAATTTCGACACATAGAAATATTACAATATAATACCATGTCGGATAAGCTGCAATGTTCAGCACATGCAGATCCCAGTAACCAACAGAAATTGAATTTGATCTGAATAGGTAAAGAATTTTATTACAGGACTACTACAAAAAAGTGTAGCAGTAATACACAATGCGTCGTTGGTTATAAGCTGGTAGAAATGTACTAAATAAAATCACAGTTGCTATAAAAACTATCGTTATGAAGGAAAATATAAATTGTTGGTAAACGAAAACATGTATCGTTTACATTTATATTTGTGATATTTATTTACACTTGTTTCATAGCACGATTATTTACTTTTGAGCTGTAAACAAACCATAAGCGGATTTGGCTTGTCTCAAAATCCTTTTAGGCATCGGAAAAGTTATACAAAACGCTGTAAGCTTTATAGTTGTTTGTCAATTCGATAAAATCTAAGCATTTTCATTCAGAGAGCATTTCTATGGTTGAAATGACAAGTAATTATTCACATAACATAATATGATAGTTATTAATGTATTACAAAATATAGTACGCATTTTAAAACTAAATATTTTCATTCTATCTAGAGTTTGTGAAATTTGCACAGATAATAACAGGATTTAAATACTTGTATTTTTCTGACAAAGGGGATATTAATATACTAATAAACGTGACTGAACAAACGTATGTGTTGCAAGAATCAAGTATCAAGAACAATACGTCACAACGTCAATCAACCCTACCAGATTAATGTATAATGCAATGAATTTTTAAGGAAAATGAGTGAACAACTCTCACATGTGCTTCGTGATGAACGTCGTCTCAAGTCGTGCGAGCACCGATGCACGCATGGGACGTCCTGAATCAAACGGTGGCACCCAATGCCTGTCGTTTTCCACAAAATGCCTCCCGTGATGGACAGCTCTGGAACAAAGAAACCCGCGTTCTTTTGTTTGCGTGGCGGCCTGTAAACGGACGCTCGGTGCCAAAGCGACGCGACGGCGGGCACGCACGGGGCGGAGGAGGGGGCCACGGAGATGGGGAATCCGTTGGAACATCCAAAACCGCCGATAACGCATTGAAAACCACCCATAAATCCCGATTCAATATGGAGGTTTTGTACTGTGTCAGCGATTAATGGATTCTCCCACACAATATGACAACGCGGGACCTGTGGTGGGCCACGATAGCTATGTCAAACGTAATTGAGTTAACTAAGTTTTTCTCATTTCATTTTGATTTCGTTTTCAACATTTTAAGATAGAATGTGTGCATATTTAGGGGGTTCGAAGTATTTTCGGTAAGCAATGCAAATTGCGCTTGCATCGTGGCCAAACATACTACCAACATAAATTAAAATAAAAATTAATGTTTTGTAAAATATGTATAAGAATTAATTTTGAAATCCTATTAGTAATTTGTGAAAAATCACTTAAAATTTCAATTTTTTTCACATTTCTTGTGAATTCTGCTTTTAATTTTTTTCCGTCTTATTGCTCATAGGGCGGTGCTGCCACGAATGAAACATGACTACCATTTGCTCGTAAATGTTTCCGATCGCCTTCCAGCCAACTGGTTGCCAGGAAAAAGTATGTTTCAAAACGAGCAAGATAGAAGGATTAATACTTTTGTTACTATTCACATATTTTGGCGATCACCTTCCTTGTCTGTAACTACGTTCCTATGTTAAAAAGGAATACACATTTCATGTCTGTTATCTATATATATAAAAGAAAGTCGTGTTAGTTACACTATTTATAACTCAAGAACGGCTGTACCGATTTGGCTGAAAATTGGTGAGCAGGAAGCTTAGAGCCAGGAGACGGACATAGGGTACTGTTTATCCCGTTCGACAGCGTTCCTGTGTGAGAACGCACGTTTTCGCACGTTTTCGCGTGATTTCGCATGTTTTCGCGTGAAGGTACTTCACTGAAGAGTGCAACCTATGCACCAAAATACAGGAACAATAATGAATGATTAATCTACTTAATTTTATTTGTATTTTCTGATAAACAATTTAACTTAATAAATTCCAAAATCTGCTTATTTATTGCCTTTAACAGCCGGTCCCTATGATTACAGCTTTGTATTTCTCTCTTAAACAAAAATCAATTTATAAAAACGCTCTGCTACGTAATATATTTTTTAATTATCTATTTAATATCAGAGCGTTTTTTTTAAATTCTTCTTTGTTTGAGAGAAAAACAAAAATCTGCAATTGCTTTATTTCACGAGTGCAACAAGGATAGTACAGTTTCTCACAGTGAGTGCGACGCGAGAAAATGATGGGACCGGCTGTTAAGGCGGAACAGAGTTCGCCGGGTCAGCTAGTAACAATTAAACAGCAATTCATTTTGTATTGATCTGGCAATCTTACATTCGATTCCTATCGGTCGTTCAAACGTTATATCTTTTCGTTTTTGACAACGGTTTATTTCGTTCCGTCACAGATAAGCAGGCAACTTCGTTATACAAATACCTGGTTTG
The DNA here is from genome assembly GCA_011170035.1 of Teleogryllus occipitalis. Taxonomy (NCBI): domain Eukaryota; kingdom Metazoa; phylum Arthropoda; class Insecta; order Orthoptera; family Gryllidae; genus Teleogryllus; species Teleogryllus occipitalis. The sequence continues at coordinate 86,698 of BLKR01000019.1, read as the reverse complement.
TAGCTTGGATATTTATTTCAGATTTCAATAGTAATTCAAAAGCAATGGCCGGGCCAGGGATGGGCGCCGTGTATTCTCAGTCCCAGGGCGCGCTCGTCCCTCTGTCTGGCATCCAAACGCACCAGAGCTCTACCGCAAACGGCATGATCTCCCTCGGGGGGGGGGGGTGCCTCTCCTGAGAGACCGTACTAGCTATGAAGTTCAACAATATTCCACACAAATTGCCTTAATATGGGCATTTGAAGACAATTTATAGGAAAAAATACACTAAGGGTAAGTACTGTACGTTAGTTGTAATTAAGAACTACATACGCATGGGTAGGTGCAGGCGGAGGCGCCGACGGTTGATTGATTGATTTTTTCGTGTTTCCGGGGGCGTCAACTGCTTTGGACATTAGTCCCGTTAGTGTAGTTCATATTTTTCTCTTCTAGAGATGACGGTGATCTTCTCCCGCTGGATGGCGAGATCTTGGCGCCGACATACCGTCGGCTAGTGGGGTTTCCCACTAACAAGGACTCTCCCACCAGCATTAGACTTATCTTGATAAACTGGCATCTTGATAAAGATGATCTCTCAACTTTCAGCTTGGTTGATGCCACTCTTCACCAGTAATGAAATAATTACTATTGAAATCAAAGGTAGAAGAACTAGTAGTGCTAAAACAGGACATAATTTCTCCCCCGTATTTTCACGCAAAATTATGCGAAAAGAACTCAAATTTTCGAAAATTTGTACATGGCCTTATTTTTAAATTTATCTTTAAGGAAAATATTTAATTAAGGAAAAAATATCTCTATTTTCATCATTATAGTTATAGAAAACTGCCGAAAAAAATTTTGAATACTTTCGAATTTCGAAAATCAGAGTCTCGAACGAAAATAAGATCTCCACCTTGGTCTTGAACGTCCTTTACACTATCCAACAACAAAATTGAATGAAAAACGATAGTCATTTTTTTGAAAATTTTGAAAATGTCCCAGAGGCTTCATGTAAAGTACTTCCCGAAATTAAAATATCGGTTTCAAATTCAAGGGTCCACCACATCAGCCAGATCGATTGAGGAATACCAATTCCGGAGAAAATAGGCTAAACGGTTTAGCCGCTAACGTTGTTCATTGACGGACAGACAGCTTTGGCGTTATTCTAATTTTCTGTATCAAGGACCCACAAAACATGGATTCTGGTTACACCACGAGTTAGAGATTTTTTAAATAAATTTAGCAACTGGATTTATCCACTTTTTCGTTACCAGGGCCCTGTAATACGTTTTTCTGTCGAAAATTCGTCGGTTTTTGAGCAGCATTACATAACTGTCTCTCTACTCCGTAGCTAGAAAGTAAAGGATCCTTTGACCTTGCATTTAATCTCACAATAAGAAAACTCTCAGAAGTTACGCGAGATTTTACACCGTGGTAGCAGATGGTCGGGCAGTGGATTCTAAATGGGCTGCAAAAGGCTAAATCTTTTCTTTAGTCAACATTTCTGTCATTGGATTTCGCGCTCAATGATTCACCTTCTTTAAGCTCAACTTGGATGAAGAGTGTGTATTTTTAATTATTCTTCCTTGGAGATTTTCTAAAATTCTCCACTTTTTGATAGCGTCTTATCAGACTGCAACAGTTTGTGGAGTGCAAAAGGCTTTGCACGGGTAATCGAAGATTCTCGGAGACTCTGGGAATTCAGAGAGAGAACTGCTTGGGTTCGGCCTAGAAAAAAGTTGGTGAATCAATGTGGACTGAGTGAAATGCAATTAAGTAGATGATGTGTGTAATATGTATAATGTAGAGTAGATGATGTGTGTAATGTGTAGATGATATATGATGGTGTGTTAAAGTATTAATACCCAGTTATAGTTAATTCTCCAAGCTTTGGTTTTTTAATTACGCTAAATTTCACTTATTTCATTTCTGAAAGCTGCAATGTCATATTATAGTCCTACAATGCGCGAAACGTTTTTCCTTAAACACGCAAGGCTCGATCTCACGATTCATCATGAAATGTTGAAATCTTAGCAATTTTACCTACAAAATGCGTGGGATGCCTCGATAGACGTAAAAGATTTGTTCTTGGCGTAAATGATTTCATCATTCTCAAAATACATCTAGTATGGACTCTACAGACGTATAAAGGATGTTTTCAGTGACTAAAATCTATGGGTTTCTATTTACTTTCTCGCTAAAAGTAATGTAATGCTGCGCGGAAAATGGCGAATTTTCGGCAAAAAACTCCTATTACAGGGCCCTGATCACCAAAAAGTGTATAAATCAGGTTGCTAAATTTAGAAAAAATTCTCTGTCTCTCTCTAGAAAAAATCCATGTTTTATGGATCCTTGACACCGAAAAATCGAATGACGGCAAAACATCGGTTTGTTCGTCCATCTGTATGTATGTATGTATGTCGTGTGAACAATGCTAGCCGCTAAACCGTTTAGACGATTCCGGATCGAACGTTGTAGGAATTCATAAAAATTGCTCAAGACAATAGGCAGAATGAGTGAAAACGTATTTGCTGTCCACAACATTAATATTGTGTAGAACTCTTTATGTCATTTTTCATACATTTCGCAACGAAGTCTAGTCACTTTGCTTAACATCCTGGCAAGAGAAACTCCATGCCCAGCAGTATGTAATGACTGACTAGGCTTTGAGCAAACTCCGCCGGCGCCAGCGCGCGACCGTGGGGGGTAAATTGGCTGCGGATTGCGGGCGTCCCGCAGGGAGCCTGCGCTGGCGCCCGGGCCGGGGGCACGGGGGGGCGGGGCGGGGGCGGGGTGGGGGCAGGGTGGGAGAGGGGCGGGGGCAGGGCGGGGGAGGAGCGGGGGAGGAGCGGGGGAGGAGCGGGGGAGGGGCAGGGGAGGGGCAGGGGAGGGGCGGGGGCGGGGCGGGCCGGGGGCGGGGGCGCGCTGCGCCGCGCTGTGGGGCCGGGCGCCGATTATCTCGCGCTCATTATTTCCCCGTAATTACTGCTAATTGAATGTGCAGCGCGGGCGCCGGGCGACGGTGGCGCCGCTGGCGGCCGGGCGGGTGTTCCGGCGCGCGGCTCCAGGTGCGAAGTGCCGCCGCCCGCGCTGCGAGTGCGCTGGGGCGGCAGGGAGCCATTCGCGCCGGCCAGCGCACTTCAAAACCTGACCAGAAAATGGAAAAAAAGGTTCTAGATGGAAATTTTGGACTATCAGGTTGGCTACAGTAATGTTGGAGCTACTGAATGCCGGCTGTGCGGGCTTTGTGCGGTTCATTTTGTTCGTTATATCCTGGGTCAAACTTAGCAATTCTTTGTCAGCAGTGCGTGGAGCCGGCCAGACTACAAAATAGTCTTGAAGTTGAGTATAAATATTTGTTCTCGGAAAGTGAAGCGAATATTTTCAATATGAAAGGTGTTCCAGGAAGTATGTTTTAATTAAAAACGTTTACATCATTATTATATCATTAATTATAATTTTTTTTAAATTTACTGAATACCGCAAAATTCACGAGAAAATTGTAAAATGTGCTTAGAAAACAGAAATAAGTTACGAACTCCACGACATTTCGCTGTCTTTTGCACTGTGTCCGTAAGCTTATATTATTACCTCTGTAAATTAATCTTCACATCCACCGACTAGTACCGACTCCGGCTTTGAGCCACGTCTTAAGCAACATTTGCAAAATGTCGTTATTGAGACATCTTGAAAAACGACCATAAAATCAATTAATTTTGTGCTACATTTGTTCAATTTAAGTTATAGTCGATGCCTAGAAGCATTGTAACGAATATAATAAGCAAAACAGGACGGAAACAACTCTTTCTTCTTCACAGTGGGATGAATAACTTAGAAAAGGACAAAGGTCATCGCGTCGCGATTACTATAATACAATCTTCAAGAAATTGTTGCATTTGCAGAAATTGTTTCTAATATTAAACTGAATATTTTGGTTATATTTACGTCATAGAAACTGACAGACACTACTTCATAGAGTACCTCTGGTACAAAATGCCAACAGCAGTCCATAGATTGTTTATCCACAGACCAGACATTATTTCTTCGGCCATTGTACCCATCGGTCAACTGTCGGAGGATGCTCAAGAATCAACTAATACGTTGATACAGAAATATCATCTAATTTTTTCTCGAACGTTTTCCAGAGTTTTAGAGTATGGATGACGTATTCAGGAGATTCTTGGCAACCACAGATCCCTGCGTTTCTTCTCAACGCAAATCATCACCAAAAAAACTGTAGTGTGTCGGCAGAAGCCGTTGGCCTCCTAGTTTATGTGGCAGAAGATTGTAAAGATTCCGATGCAGATGATGAGGAAACAGTTTTTGAAGATGATGATTCAGTTGAAGAAGTAGGAGAAAGAGAAAATAATGATGTAGATGAAAAAGAAGAAAACGACAAATTCTAATTAGAGTTACAAACAATTAACGAAATGAATAATTGTAATTTAAATAAAATTATTCTTTGTAATTTATACCATCTTCTATCCTCTATTTAGTTCTTTTTTCGAGCTACCAATTTTTTGAGATATTTTTAACCATTAAATATAACAATTCTTAACTATTGACTTTTATCTTAATAAAAGACATTCATCAATTTTTGTCCGCCGTATTGAATCCGCCATTTTGGTTTTTTATTTTTTTTAACTCAATCTTATTAGATAGATAGATAGATAGATTTATTACTAATTCTGCAAATAAGTTCCAGAACTTGGTGGCAGAATACACTAACTAAACATTACAAAACTTATCAACTATACAAAATTTTACAAATTTTACACACTTTACAAATTAACATAAACATTTCACCGTGCAAGCTTCCATAGCACTCCACTTCACTTCACTTCACTTCACTTCACATCACTTCACCTCGCCTCGTCTCACCTCACCATACTGCCAATCACATTTTAATGTGATTCTGACACACTCTTTTCCCTCAACTTCACATCACTGCACTACACGCCCCTGCACATAATAATAATAATAATAATAATAATAATAATAATAATAATAATAATAATAATAATAATAATAATAATAATAGTAATAGTAATAATAATAATAGTAATAATAATAATGTTATAATAATAATAGTTACAATATAACATACTTTACATAGGAGGTAATAAGACACATAAGATTATTAGCAACTTCGTTAATTTAAAAAAATACTTTTATATGAATAAAATGACTTCTCAATATTTGCCCACCATCTTGGATCCACCATTTCGTTTTTCTCACTTTTTGATATCATATCCTTAATCACCAACTTCGATAACCTTTACGTACTAACTTTGGTGCAAATTGAACTACTTTTATATTATGGCCAGCTTTTTGGGATTCTAGACCACCGACCACAAAGAATGAAGCGTTACGTTTGAGCAGATTAAATTTTAAAAAGTTGGTACATCTTTATGAGTTAATGCGGCAGCGTGGGAGGCGTAGGGGCTTTGTCCAGATTCGACTCCTGCACGAGGCAGGGGCACCTTCATGAGCTTCGTTTCCCACCCCGTACCCCAATTGAACATTTCGCAATTGTTACTCACTTTCGTCATTTTCTTGACGACTTCCAGGTTGTTATGTTTGGAAGGGCTACTTTAGATATTTGTTTATTTATGCAAGTCATTAGACGAAAATGCAGGCCCAAAGGCATGAACCTCCCCACCATTCTAGACGTTTATTATTATTCATTTATTTATCATTGGTAACACCACGAGTGCTTTGGAAATTCTCGATAAATCCCCGAACAGCGAAGCGCGGAGGGAATTTATCTGAGAATTTCCAAAGCACGAGTGGTATTAAATAGAACTATTCCACGAATGAATGTATGTCCAACAGCGTTCCAAAATGCACCAAATATTGAAAATAACTTAAGTCGATGTTAAAATCAAAGAGGTTATGCAGAGGTACATACACGGTTTATTGAACATCGACATAGCGATCGATATATACCACCTCCTAAGGTAGATTAGTCGCAGTTTATGATTGGCCAGTAGGGAGAAGCGGTAAGAATAATCGGATAGAAAAAACCATACACTTTTTCAGATACAGCGCTCTGAGTGGGACATTTTTATGTATAGTTAAATACTAATTTTAATCTCACGAGTGGAATAGTCAGCTTAATATATTTATGAACGTTTGTACTCTGGCACTTCAGCTACTTCCAAGGCCATGCTATGGCGTCCAAGCCTCATGGCAATACACTCGAAACACCTGTGGTGAGCAAGTCGCAACCCAATACGAAATCTATTGGCATTCTCTGCGACAAAATTTTGCGCCATGACCCCCGGCAGCGCGTTGTCTTCGTGGAAGGCCACGGCCTCCAAACGCTAGCTCCTGTCTTCCTTCTCCTTCTTCTTCTTCTTCTCCTTGTTCCCCTTCTTCTTCCCCTTCTTCTTCTCATTCTTCTCCTGCTTTTCTCCTTCTTCCAAAGAAAATGCCCATCCACTCGCGACTTCTTCTTTCTTGCTTCTCGATTCGTTGAACACCTGCGTGCGTAAAGCCCTACATTGCGGTTAACTTACGGCGTTTGTAGATTCCTGGCGTTGCTCACGTCACCCGTTCAGTTCGCCACCACTCTTACCGGGAGCAGTAGCTCAGTGCATCAACTGATGTCACTGCAGCGCCAGGATTTTCGACACTAGCTTTTCAGCTAGGTCAAATTCAGTCGCTGTATGGAGGAGAATTCTAGCGGCTGGCTTTCTCTGATCGGTAGTTTCCCGTGGTTTCTCCGATCAACACCAGGGGAATGCCGGAGCAGTACCCTATCAAACGGGCTACGGACGGCGTGTGATCTGTCCTTCCTCTTCTTTGTCCTATCCTCTCCCCTTACACACACACACACACACACACACACACACACACACACACACTAACATGCACTACAGTACCACATACTTTGAGAGATAGGTCGGGAGCTTAGAGCTTGTCCCGGCTGGGGCGGTGCCCCGCTGGTGGGAGAGTTCTGGTTAGGGGGAAACCTCACTAGCCGACGGTAGATCGGCGCTGGAACTCGTCATCCAGCGGGGGAATATCACCGCCATCTCCCGAGAAAAAACATACACTACACTAACGGGACTAACGACCAAAGCAGTTGACGCGCCCGGAAACACGAAAAGATCAATCAATCACCACTACTCTTATGATGTTAAAGTTCTTACTATCGTTTCAATGGGCAAGTTCTAACACTCAATTGCGTCCACTATTTATTCCACCTCAGAATACAATAAAATTACGTTGTTTCAGCCAATCTCTTAACGTTTTCTACTAACTTTCAGTTCAGCGCACAATGGCAGTTTCAGTTTCTTGCGCTCTCTCCAGCTAGCGCACCAAACTACTACAACACGTTCTTTTCTATTCAAAATGTTATCTCTTTTTAGTATTTGTCTGTCACTGTTGTCTTTTCGAATGCATGGTAGGCTAAATCTGGTTTTAATGCAATTCTTGCAAAACATCGCTAAATTCATATTGTAATGATCCATCGTTTCGAGACCAAAACCCCAGATGCAACATTGCCAAAAAAGTGACAAAGAATAAACTTGTATATGGAGTGCAACGGTGCCGATAGAAAACATTTTTGTAAGTCCAAATTAAAATAAGGAATTGTAGCGCGTGAAATTTGGGGAAAATTGAACATAATCGTCCGGTAGAGCAGAAATTATAGAATGAAATAAAACAAACGGCATCAAATTCGGTCAACGCATTCAGCAGATATAAATTGAAATATAATTGAAATTTTTTTAATAACATGAACAGAATATGGCCATTGTTGAAGTATAAAATAAAGATTATAAACAGGGTTTTTTAAGAATTATGACAAAACGCACGGACCGATTCGGCTAAAACATTGGGAAATAATAGACTAAAATACGGGGAAGACGACAAAATTAGTGTCAACTTTGTCGCATGTTCGGAAGCAGAGTAATGATAAAATATTTGGAAGTTACAATGAACCAAAAAGGATAAACAAATGACGCCATGTTAAGAAGCGAAGAAAGTCTTTTGGAATCAACAGAGGAAAAAAGCAAGCGAGTAGCAATTATTTTGTTACAGAAATCTTCTGTAACAATGTAAGTTACTAGAAAAAATTCCGATGGGAGTCAGATGTGTCGTGGATACCTGGGGGGAACGCTTCGTGTGCGCGAAATTGGCGTGTTGTTAAGTTTTTCAAAAGTGTAGGAATTTAAATAGAAAATAACGTTGTGATGTGTGTTGGAACTTTGAAATACTAGGAAAAGGAACAAAATTCGGGAGTAACTTGAATTTTTTTTTTAGTAGGACTTTATGTGATTACGAATCACGAGATGTATTTTATTTTAGTGTAAGAAAATTCAACGCGACGAACATTTCGTTATGGAATATAAAAGAATAGATACCCGGATCAGTACGATTGGACGATTATTTTCAATATAAATGGATGCGAGCAGTAGTAATTTCAAGAAGTGACGTGTTCGACGACACGCGAAAAATAGTTGTTTTTCGTTTTGTCTGTTTTGCCGAACAGTACGCCGCGAACACATATAATTTTATTAGTCGGTGACGGACTGGCAGCTGAATGGTAACATTTATGCGAATAATAGCGGTTTGCGAGAAGTGGTTTCCGAAGGCGACCGCGAGCAGGAGTAGACGGCGACCGCACATCGAAGAGCATTGGACGGCGGCCACCAGACATCCTTGTTACGAGAGCTGAGCCGCAAAACAGGGAAGTGACACGCGTATATATGTGTGTGTGTGTGCCTGAATTCCTTGCAGATGCTTCATTTGAAGACGCATTCCATAACTAAAGAGAATTATCGAAGATCAAGTTTTGTCAATAGAATTAAAATAAGAAATGGTCAAAAGAAAAGTAGGGAATGCGCATTCGATGTATGAATGGGATTTTTATATTGTTTTGTGTTATTGTGTGTGAGTGATTTTCGTTGTTGTGTGTTATTTTTTTTTGTTTGGAATGTTTATGTTATAGGGCACTATGTACTAGTGTAGAAGGAAAGACGGTGAATTGTCGCCGTATACAATGAAAAGAGGGAAGGCTAGGAAATATTAATAAACGATCGAACCAAAATGTGGTTCGTTTTTATCGATCAAAAATATTCGTCGTCATTTACCCTAGCACGCACAATCCATTCACATCGTTTGGATTCCTGTATAGGACCACCAGCTTATCCACGGTACTAGATAGTCGAAAAAGAAAAGGAAAAGGGGGATTCATTATATATGGCTGTTCAAAGCGCAGGCAAGGATAGCGTAGAGAGGTTAACCGATTGAAAGATACCTTACATACGGTTGCCCAACGAGGAGGGCGAGGATAAGCAAGGACGATTGAGATACATTACAGTAGAAAAGATGTTTACATAAGGGATGATTTAAAAGAAATAAACACGAAATAGTAATAAGTAGTGAAGAATAAGCATAATACAAATCTTGGTTATTTTGATAGAAAAAATCTAGTAAACATATTTTTTCCTAAAGCCACTATTCCCCGCCGCGCGGCCTATCCTTCCTGGATTTGGAGGGGAAATGAGCGCGGAGTCAGAGATTGCCAATGCCCGCAAGTGCCGGGCTCCCCATGCGGGCAAGTAGATCCTTCGCGGTTTGGCGTGCCTGTGTTAGAACATTCTATCTCTCATACAGTTGGGATCAGCTCCTATATCTCGAATCTCATTGAGAATACTTGAATTACAATTCAAACATATGTATTACCGTTTATTTCAGCCGAAGGTAAATCTGTGGCATTACGCCATGCTAATGCGATACCTATATTATCATTATTAGCATGACGGTTCAGAAATGCTAATTGTCTAAGGACGAATGCCGCATCGCAAATAAAACAACGTAGCCTTACTATTTTCCTATCAGCGTTTTCCTTGATATGTCCGAACAGTTCAAATGTCTGAAAGTGAAGGAAAAGTGTTCTGCCGTGCACGCATTAACATACCGCTCTATGCATCTGTAGCCTCTCCCAGTCAATCTGTACTTCCATTAATTCTTATTCTCCCTCAGATACTGGAGTGAGAAGAGAGGAGATAGTATCTTGCACTTAGTCAAAAAAGTTTATGCTCAAAACGATATTTTTGGGGGAAAAATGACAACAGTCGAAATAGACGTGCTTGGTTTGATAAGCAAAACCGCGTCAAGTGAATCCATGAAATCAGTGGATCTCAGTTTTCGTTATCTCATCGTTTTATTTAAAATATTAACTTTCACACTGCAATAACAGTACATTTAAAGTCAGTTACTTCTCGTAAAATTAAATGTCATAATTTACAAGTCTAAAGAAGTGAGGTTGTTTCATTTGAATACGCTTTATGAGGACATTTTGCCGTTCTATCATTCGACAAATCGGCATGATCTCCGTTTTAAAATGTACACAAATGTGTCACAAATAACAATTTTTTTTTGCTTAATGGTCATAACGACTTTTGATAAGTACGATAAGGAACAACAAACTAAACTTTCAAACAATTTGACCGAAAATTCATTTTCATAAGATTTGTGTGCAGTTTCGATAATCTTATTTTTAATATTGCTCATATTTCACTAAAAATTACGCAAAAACTATACTTTACGTTAATTAAATAATTAATTGTGGACAACAAATTACATTTGGAGAAAAAACCTTATCTCCAATAAAGTAGTAGCTTAAAATATTTTCAAGTCTGTGTAAGTCAATTCCTCTTTATTGTTACAAGAATTTCAGAAAAAAAGTGGAACAATTTTTTTGAAAATATTAAAAATGTACCAGTGGCTTCATGCAAATTACCCCCAAAATTTAAAGGAATCTTTTCAAAATCGCCAGGCGCCGTGTGGGGCCAGAGTCATCGGAGAATATTTCTTTCGGAACAAATTGTAGGAATATACTTGGGTTTTATAATGTGGCATCTGTAAGTAGTATCACCAAGATGGAATTCGGCACGACTTTTTGCGTCTTTCTTGGTCCTGCCACAAGATGTCGCATGAACTTGACCGTATCAAGCAGTGCTGCAGATCAAGCGACTCTAGCGGCAGGACTGAGAATGACGCAAAAAGTCGTGCCGAATTCCATCTTGGAAATACTACCCACAGATGCCACGTTATAAAAACCCAAGTATAGTTCTGATGCCAGTGTTGTTCAGGCGGAAGAACGGACGGAGAGATAGGCACGACAGACGTTTCAAGAAGACAGAAAGGAAAAAAGCTTTTTCGGTGCGGAGGAACCTCTAAACGTGGCCTCTGACTGCGTAACGTATTAGAGAAAGTGATTTACTACTCGTACGAGCATGAAAAACCATTCTTTACGGTATGAGTAAGTCACAAAACGCTTTTTTCTGTCGAAGAAACAAGACTGTTCTCCCTAGAATTACTTAACTTCCTCAACACTAGTCATGGTTTCGAAATATACACACAACCCCTTTACTCTCTTCCTTACAAATAATTTACTTTTACAATATTTGAACACTTGTCTTTCTAATACGGGTTGTGATACACCATTCTAACGAATTTATATTTCGTGAGTTCGCGAAACCGATTCTATACATGAAATCGAAAATAATATTACTATTTATTCAGGAAGATGCATATATTTTAATTATTCTATATCATTCAGGTTGTTGCTATCTAATAATAACTCCATGAAATTTCTGTCATAAAACCATATAAAATTACCGGCTTGGTTTATTCCGTATTCATTGACAAAATATTCAGCGAATTCTACCTCGCTTGCGACATCAAAACATGTGCATACATAAGAAAAAACACATAAAATACCCCTTGGAAAAATGATCTACAATCTAATATTTACGATACATATTTTCTTCTAACATTCACACAATTATTACAACATTCACACGAGTGCACTTTACCAATTTGGATAATTTAAAAACAAAGGAATGGCCATGTTTTTTCTCTAAGGTCTTAAAACTTAACTATCTTGGCCTTGCTATAAATTTTGATGACAGAAAAATAAAACATAATGTTTTTAACTTTCCTTTTTGCTGCGCGACGATTGACTACCACAACTGCCCATATTCCAACATTAAAAAAAAAAATAACAAATCATCTTCAAAATTAACTTCATGAAATTTCGAAACTAACACGCAATGCATCCATTACGGCAACTCGAGATCGTCTCATAAGTAATCGTCCGTTCAACCACAATCACACGATGCGTTCACCATGGAATCTCTGTCACATCTCATCAATTTTTGATTCTACCATACCGCGGAGTTTAAAACCAAAGACAACTCTTCTCTAACAATGTTACTGTTTCTTTACATCTTTTTTAATTATTATGTCCTTAATAGCCTTTGAACGTTACCATAAATATCTAAATGTATTCCAAACTATTTATAATGTTCGTAACCCTTTTTCCAATCACTTCTCTTCTTATTTTAACATTTATCAGTAATCGTTCATCATGTTTGTGAGAACATTCGACTGTCTCACTCCTAACATGAAAAATTAATTTTTTTATCATGGAAATTATTTTATTTATGAAACATTACATGGTTGCGACGTGTCATTATTTATAAATATGTCCTGTTTTTATTTATTTATATTCTCACAGTCTGTTTTGGGCACAGTTCATTAGAATATCAATCAATTAAAGAAAACATCTTCCACTCATGCACCTTCACATGTTTTCGTTCTTATTACCATACCAAATTAAAGTGTTTTTAGTGTCAATCCAATGTTTTGTATTTATTTTGGATGCGTCTGATTGGACCGTCACACTTCGTGTATTATTCGAATACGTAGTACGTACACGAGAAGGTAAAAATTCGATAATCTTTTACTTTGAAATAAAATATTTTACATAGTTTTCTGCGGTGGAAATTGTTAATTTCCAGTCTCTTTGATTTAGTCAAATTATGTGATAATCCTGCCATCGCTTTTAAAGGACATAACCGTTTCGAACAATATTTAAGGAAAACAAACAGCAAACGTCCATCAACCATAATTTATGTTTCTGACATATTTTATGGACACAGTAAACTGGCTCAAAATTGATAGCACGAGGAACAAACGTTTGCAGAACTCCCTTCACGGAAGTCTGCACCCGATCATTTATGGAAACCAAATAATGTTGGTCGACCGTCGCTTCAACGTTGTCCTTGCTAATGCTGCAGTAACCCTATTGCAACAGCATCAAAAAACAGTTTTAACTTTGCAAGACATAGTTGAAATGAATATGCGTTACTAACGAAATAATATTATGATTCATTTCCCCAGTCATCTTCCTTGTCCATACTCATTCTGCTTTCACATTTTGGGTAGAAATTTCGCAGTTCATATCACATACATAATCACACTATTTTATAAAGGTTTAATTAACTATTATGAATACTCGATGATGCAATTTCGGATAGGATATTTCTATTCTCGCCCTCTTGAAAAGGTACCGAAAATTATGATAATGACCAATGTTACAGTTCAATGCATTAAGAAAGAAATATGGAGCTTCAATAAAGGTGTGAGGTAGGATCTAAAAGAAATGAACCTTTTATTCGTAGTCAAAATTTTAGAGGTTTGAATAAAAATCGGAATCTTGATATATTTATAAATAGAGCCCGGAAGTTCAGGTATTTATTTTATCTAAAATAGGCCGGCAAAAAGGCATTTATTTTTACTAAAATAGGCATGTAAAAAAGTATTTATTCTGGCTAAAGTAGGGAGCAAAACACAGGACACATTAAAAAAAATCATTTAAAAGTAATTTGTGCAACAATTTATAATTAAATGATTCACATTTTTATTCTAACTCTAAAATTTACATTAGCACTCACGTGGAAGGAAACTACCTTTATTTGTAATCTTGATCAGATTTACCATCCGGTTGACGACTACGAATTTATTTTACTCGCGGTCCTGACTCTACGAAATGCTATTGTGGACTCCCTTTTGAGTCTTGAAATGGTAGCAGTGAAAACAGAATTGTAGATTTTGTTCTTCGCATTTGAGTAATTGTCAGAAGGGAAGATAGAACAAGGAGGAACTGAGAGGGGTTTAATCATGCACAGACGCTCTGACCTCAAAAGTTATCCGAGGCCATATTCAAACTTGGGATGGGATTTCTAGTGAGCGAACAAGTCCATAAAGATCAATGGAAATATCAAAAATCTTCACTGATATCATCTTCCGTTCCCTTTTAGATTTTTAACACTTGACACTGGAACCTCCGTCTCCACTGAAAGACAATACATGACATCATGTCCAGGATAGGAGGTACGTTTCCAACTTAATGGAGATTGGAGTCAGGAGGGGAAAAGCTAAAATAATAAAGAAAAAGGCAAAAAAGGTCACAAATAAGGATGAAAAAGGGAAGACACAAAGGGAAAATGCCAAAAATAGGCATCAGAAGCTAAAATAGGCAAAAAAAGGAAAAATGAAAAGCTGATAAAACAACTCCAGAAGTTCAATTAAGTTATTTTTATTGTTGAAAGTCATAAAATCGTAACAATTTTAAAAAAGCATTTTGCCAAACTTCCGGGCTCCATTTATAAGGTACATATTCTCCTGAACATCTTTCCTCTTCTCTTTCACTACTACATATCATATTCTGCTCTATTAATGTTCTGCTCTAAGCCGCCATCCTGATTGAGGTTTTCTGAGTTTACTCAATCGCTTAAGGCGTATGTCGGGATGGTCCCTAGTTTTACATCACCGAAATGTAAATGTACGGCTTGCCTTCTTAAATGTTATTACTCTATTAATATTGATTCAGTTGTTGGGCGGAACAGCAGGACTTATGACCTGAGCCTCGCCATTATAGAGACATTATTATTATTATTATTATTATTATTATTATTATTATTATTATTATTATTATTATTATTATTATTATTATTATTATTATTATATTTATATATCTTGGCATATTTATATTCTTGATCGCTATTGGCAGCCTTGGAAACTAAATCGACCGCAGAGGGTCGATACCCACTTCCTTGGGAACTCTTATCCAAGATGCTAGTATTCTTCACAGAGAGATTTACATGGATGGACAGACGTTGAAAACACGTTTTCGGTATCAGGGACACAAAGCGTGAAGAACTGTACATCTATTATTTGAAGAAATTGAAACATCTAAACTACGTAAATGAGTGGGTAAAAATCTAAACGAAATGCGGTAGAAGATTTGTGAATCTATGCGTCGGTTGATTGATTAGTGTCAACAGCAAAGATTATTAGTCTCGTAAGTGTGGTGCATAAATTTTTAAGCCCAACCAGGAATTTCCCACTAGTGAGGTACCGTCCCAGCTCGGACAAGCTCTAAGCTCCCGACTGTTCTCTCCACTGTGTGGTAGTGTAGTGCATGTAAGTGTGTGTGTAAGGAGGAGGGAGGACAGGACAAGGAAGAGAGGAAAGATCGCGCGCGGGTCGTGGTCCGTTTGTCAGGGTACAGTTCCGGCATTCACCTGGTGTTGATCGGAGAAACCACGGAAAACTACTGATCAGAGCAGCCGGCCGTTAGAATTCTCCCCAGACAGCAGCTGAATTCAACCTAGTAGTTAGTGTCGAAAACCCTGCCACTGCCTGCCTTGAACCCAGGACTTCCAGGTGCGAGGCACTGCTGTGACATCAGCTGATACCCTGAGCTACCTACGTCGAACGATGGGAGTTTGGGCGGGTGTACGGGAGATCCAGAGGTCAGGAGCGAGGGGTGGGAAGGGCCGTCGTGGGAGCGACAGCGTGGAAGGGCGGGGCTGAGGTTGAGGGCGAGTGCAGAGTAAGAGTGCGGGTGAGGGCGGGGCTGCTATTTATTTGCTTGTTGACGCTCGGCACGCCCTGCGATGCCCTGTTGACTTTTCCCACGTCACGGCGCCCGACGCTGCCATGTGGCCTTGGCCCTACGTACAGGGCTTGATGGCGCAAAGGACTGGAAGGAGCCCTGCTTTGGACGGTGAAGAACAGCATTCACAAGCTCATTGTGGTAACTGACATGAAATTTAGGTACTTGTAATTCTGTCAAGTAAGCTTTTGATACTAGTCACTTACTGAATAAAGCTCGAAAGAGTTCCAAACGTCACATCCCACCGCTTGCAGTTGAAGGAGCTGTAGAAGTTTTCAAGAATATGTAAATCAGTTTACTTGCTCGAGAGTTTAATTCAATCATGTAATCGTTCCATACAATTTAAAAAGATTAGAGAAACCAAATATCAAAACAGAAAGACCAACTATAATGCATATTAAAGTGGGTATGACACAGATCACAGAAGAAATTTAAAAAATGACTAAATAACAACTAAAAATGACAAAATAACTAAAAACAAACTGACATTTAGAAACCACATTGACAAAACTAGACGCCATAGACTACAAACAAAGAACTCCATAATTTCGAACACTCTCAACATAAACCATTACACTCTGTATAAAATAGCTCTTCAATTCTCAGAAAACCATTTATGATCAATCTACTGATTGCCGAAAGCAACAAAACTAATCACAACTTCATTTAACTCTATCACAACGAAACAACCCCTCACTTCCTAATAAAATAACTAAACCTAAAAAATACGAAGTAACCTCCATCTCTCTCCAACCCAAACCCCGATCTCGTGTGGGGAACGAGCGCAACATGATCAGCACCAAACATCCGAGAAGAGTACGTCAGAGTCAGGAGCCCTAAATTATTAGTAATAACTCATCGGAAACATCGAGACGAAAAGAGAAAGACAGACGTTAAAATTTTCTGATGTGATAATTATATAATCTCCATCGTTTAAATTAAATATAAAATCCATTGATTCGCTGTACCTTCAGATAATGTATATGAAGTTAAAATATTAATAATTCACTTAAAAATGAATTTAAATGAATTGTGAAATTAATGCAGTTTGTTCAGTTGCTTCACATTTTATAGCGATGAATTAGTTTACGAGCCTGAGTAAATGATACAAGAAGCTTGAAAGATGGAGTAGAGACTTTGAAGTCAAAATAGTAAACGTCGAATATTTTCATTCGCAAATTGTTGCCATATCCACCGCCGTACGCCGTATGTCCAAACCATTTTCCGGCTAGAAGTGTCATTTTGAAAACTAAGCTTTTAGCAGCTATATTATTTAAGTTGTTGTATAATGACCTCTTGCGTGGGTATGCGAACGAAAATTTATGTAATAAGAGAATACACAAATAAAATGAAATATTACTTTTATTGCAATTAAAATGTGGAGAGGAAATGCATTAAAATGATATTTTTACGTACAGGATCTCAACACTAATGGATAGGAAGCAAGGCAGGAAATCATGTAGCCTTAGTCTAAAGGGCATTTAGCCCAATAATTCAGATCGCTCAATGCGGGAAACGCATCTCCATACAAACTACGTTCCCCCACCCAACCCACAGCCAAGCTTGTGTGTTTTTATGGCTTCCATATTTCCCCATTACTTGCGGAGCAAACAAAGCCCAAGGTCAGATACAGAACGTGCCCCACATTTTCATGAGGCAAAGCCCAGGGGTGGGGTCAGGGGGGCGGCAGTGTTTTGCCGTCGGCTGCCTTCGGCGCGCCCGGGGGCGGGCGGGCCGCGTCCGCGGGGGCGGTGGGCGTGGCGTCGGCGGGATCAGAGGCATGGGCGGGGGCGTGGGCGGGCACGAGGCGCGGGGGCCACACGTCGAAGTCGGCCTCGAGCTCGCCCGCGCACACGGCCGGCGCGAACAGCTCTGCGTACGACGGCTGCCAGAACTCCCCCGACGCGTTTGTGGCGCGGCTGCCGCGCGAACGCGACGACGAGGCGGACGGGCGGCGGGGCAGCGCGGGCGGCGGCGCGGGCGCGGGCGCGGGCGGAGGCGGTGGTGAGGGCGGCTGGCGGGACGGCGACGGCGCGTCGCGGGAGCCCGAGGACCGGCGCTCGTTCGTGTCGCTCGGCCCTGACCCCGGCGCCGCCCCCGGTCCCGCCCCCGGCGCCGCCCTCGCGCACTGCGTGCCGCACGCCGCTCGGCCCACGTCGCGGCAGCGCCGCTTCTCCGCCGGCTTCTCCGGGGGTTCCTCGCCTTGCGCCGGCCGCGCGCTGCGCACACGCACCACGCCCACTTCACAGCCACCGCAACGACAAGCGCAGTACTTGCTACGGGGAACGGGGAGAGAAGAAACGTATGACGTGGCGCTGGAAATGCCCCCCCCCCCAAGAATTTTGTAGATCACGGTGCCCTGAATTCGGCTGTGCGGGAAAGTCTGCTGTAACATTTTGGCTCTCCGGGATATACAATTGATTGATTTCAATAATTAGTGATTCAAGGCGCGTCAACTGCTAAAGACATTAGACCCGTAAGTGTAGTGTTTTTTTTCTTCGGGAGGTGGTGGTGATCTTTCCCGCTGACTGGTGAGATACGGCGTCGACCTCGGCTTTAGGTTCCCCACCCCCACTAGGTATTTCCCATCAGCGTGGCACCGCCCCAGACGGAACAAGCTATAAGCTCCGGCATACTAAAAGGTGCCTCACTACCGTGATGCATTGCACTTAAGAAGCCCGGGATGGGGTAGGTGAAGAGCTGCCAACATTTACCGAGACACTCCTACTCTCAAAGAGAACGAAGTTAATAGAATCCTGCCGACAAAGTTTTCGTATTCTTAATGATTAGTTAATTTTCGTGGGAATATGCGAATTTCGAGATCGAGCATATTATATAAGTCTGTCCTTTCCTTGCGGCCGCGATTTGTGTATAGTTCGTTAAATATGTCACAAGTGCCTTAGCAAAGTAATAATTACGGAAGATTGTAATACAAGCTCTCTGCAGACATGATGTTATGGGTATAGAAAACTATAAATTGAATCTTACAAAAGCGACTATTACACCTTTTGAGTCTCGAGGGCAATTGTTCCCAACGCAGAAATGTTTATGTCGAATGATCTGCGACTAATGCGCTGTCTCCGAACCTTCAAAACCCCCCGCTTCTAGACCGACAGTGACCGATAGTGATTCGATGTGGTTACTATTTCTGTTCTGGGGCTTCTAAAATGTCAAAAGCAGTTCAAATGTAGATGCAGTATGATTTCAATGATATGCTGCGTGGCGACAACGCTTCTTAAAAACCAGTCGTGTTTTTGTGAGTGTGATTGTGTGTGTGATTGTGTGTGTGATTCTGTGTATGATTGTGTGTGTGATTGTGTTTGTGATTGTGTGTGATTGTATTTGTGTGTATGTGTTTTTGTGTGTTTTATTAAAGAATCGCGTCAGAGAGTCAATTTGTGGATGAAGACTCTCGTCGACGAGACTCTCGATCGATGAAAAGATGATCGTCGGCGAAAAGGCTCTTGCTCGAGGAAGACTCGCGTCAGAGAGTCAATTTATGGATCAAGACTCTCGTCGACGAGAATTTTGATCGCTGAAAAGACTCTTGAAAAATGTGTGTGTGTTTGTGTTTCGTGTGTTTATGAGTGTTTGTATGTTTGTGTTTGTGAATGTGTGGTTTTGTGTGTGAGTGTGTTTGTCTTTGTATTTGTTTGTGGGTGCGCGTGCGTGTGTATGTGTGTGTATGTTTGCTGACCGTCGCTCGGCCTCGAGCTGGTCGCTGACGCCGCTGTTGCTGGAGCTGCCGCTGGCGCTGGCACTCGCACTGGCGCTGGCGCTGTGGCTCTGGCTGCTGGCGGTGCGCTTACGGCCCCGACCGCGCTCTCGCCCACTCCCACTCCCACTCCCGCGATGCCGCCCGCTCTCTGCACCCTCAAAACAAGCCCCATGCTCCTCAACTGCACACGCCCACTTGCTTATTTGTCACCACAACAATCAATACTCAGTGGCGGATTCACGGGATGGGAACTTGGAAAATAGTCCCAATCAAAAAGAAGAATGCATGTTTTCAAATATTAATAAAATGGCTTGGGCAAACGATATTAACAGTTTTCATGACTTCTTAAATCTCCAATTAAATCTATTATTTTTGGCTGAAAATTGATGTCTATGAAGACAAGTGTTTCACATACACCATGTAGTTTCATTGAGGAAGAATCAGATATGAAATAATAATATATAAAATAATATCTAAGTTGGTCTGTAGTGGTTTCATTGTTACTAATGATCGCACAGAGGCCAAACTGGGACAGTAATTAAAGTGTTAATTTTATTGAGGTTATTTTGGCAAAGAGTATACTTGTATAATCATGGTAATATAATTTTTGAATTTTGTTCTATTACGTCATTAGCGAGCGTATACAATATGTTATTCGCGTGTGTTCTTTGCCTTAATTCTCTGCATTACCTATGAACATTCAGTACATACGGAAACCTACCAATGAAAACAAGGGAATCGCTGAGTGTGAAAATTATTATTACTATTATTAATAATAAGCATTTCACTTACACTAATGAAAATATAGGGTAAAGTATCTTTCTCTTAAACGCTAAGGTTGGAATAAAATATTTGAAATTGTCTCATTTTGTACATTAGGATTCCGAAAACAAAACTCATGCCCTTTAAGGCACACGATAGTTGGGCTTTAAGCCGATTCTTTAAAATAAATGCATCATTTTCGAGTTATGTACGACGTACAATGGTGTGTGGCAGCATGTTGCGGGATAAACGTACGTAATATTATTTAATTTAATGTACTATTTTTGCAACACGTATAATATTCAAATTTAATCTTTGAGCACTTCTTCATATAAACTTTAAGTATGCCAAACACTCCATAGTCTCAGTCTCCTCTGTGCGCGCAATATATTAAAAAAGGGTCGAAATGTTCACTTAACA
This sequence comes from Teleogryllus occipitalis, assembly GCA_011170035.1. Taxonomy (NCBI): domain Eukaryota; kingdom Metazoa; phylum Arthropoda; class Insecta; order Orthoptera; family Gryllidae; genus Teleogryllus; species Teleogryllus occipitalis. The sequence goes on along the minus strand of BLKR01000019.1, from coordinate 66,056 downwards.
TAGGAATGTATAGATTATCTCTTCCCTGGAGAGAGAAAATTATTTTGTTCTTATTTATTTTAATTAGTATATCCAACATGAATAGATACTGCTACGTAGCCAACTGTCTAGGAAAGTAATCGATTTGGGATGATCTGTTTCATGAACATGAATACCTAGACGTCCTTAAATACGATGTTCGCAAAAGGACGAGGCCACATCGTGTTAGCTGGCTTTCATCTAAGATCATTAGTCGTGTGTCGGGAGTGGAGAATAGCAATGGCCTCCCACCGTGCGCGTGTGCGAGTGCGGGGACGAGGACGGGCGAGCAGCCGCGCGAGCGGCGTGTCTGTGGGGGCGGGGCCGAGGGCGGGTGCGCCCGCGTGCGAGCCGAGGTGTGGGCGTGGGCGCGGGCGGGCGCCGCCAGGTCGACCACCGAGTGCGGCCGGCCGCAGGGGCAGACGCGCAGCAGCAGGAAGAAGCGGCCGCGCGCCTCGCCCAGCAGCCCCGCGTCGCGCCCGGCGGCCAGGGCGGCGCGCGCCGCGGCGAAGGCGGGCGGCCCCTCCGGCGGCGGCGCCGTCGCGCGCAGGAAGCGCCACACCTCCACAGCCAAGCAGGCGGCCACTAGTACTACGAGCCACTTACGGCATGTACTAGCAGTGCGATTAAGCAAAGAGCCACAGCCAAGCAGGCGGCCACTAGTACTACGAGCCACTTACGGCATGTACTAGCAGTGCGATTAAGCAAAGAGCCACAGCCAAGCAGGCGGCCACTAGTACTACGAGTCACATACGGCATGTACTAGCAGTGCGATTAAGCAAAGAGCCACAGCCAAGAAGGAGGCCACTAGCACTTCGAGCCACATACGGCATGTACTAGCAGTCCGATTAAGCAAAGAGCCACAGCCAGGAAGGCGGCCACTAGTACTACGAGCCACTTACGGCATGTACTAGCAGTGCGATTAAGCAAAGAGCCACAGCCAAGCAGGCGGCCACTAGTACTACGAGCCACTTACGGCATGTACTAGCAGTGCGATTAAGCAAAGAGCCACAGCCAAGCAGGCGGCCACTAGTACTACGAGCCACTTACGGCATGTACTAGCAGTGCGATTAAGCAAAGAGCCACAGCCAAGCAGGCGGCCACTAGTACTACGAGCCACATACGGCGTGTACTAGCAGCGACATAAAGCAAAGAAAGAGTCACAGCCAGGAAGGAGGCCCGTAGTACGAGTCACATACGACGTGTACTATCAGCGCGATCGCGAGCTGAAAGCGCCACACCCTCACAGCGAGGAAGGCGGCAACTAGTACTACGAGTCACATACGGCATGTACTAGCAGTGCGATTAAGCAAAGAGCCACAGCCAAGCAGGCGGCCACTAGTACTACGAGCCACTTACGGCATGTACTAGCAGTGCGATTAAGCAAAGAGCCACAGCCAAGCAGGCGGCCACTAGTACTACGAGCCACTTACGGCATGTACTAGCAGTGCGATTAAGCAAAGAGCCACAGACAGGAAGGCGGCCACTAGTACTTCAAGCCACATACGGCGTGTACTAGCAGCGCGGTAAAGCAAAGGAAGAGCCACACCTCTACAGCAAGACAGGTGTCCACTAGTACTACAAATCAGATACTGTGTGTACAAGCAGCGCGGTAAAGCAAAGGAAACGCCACATCTTTAAAGCCAGGCAGCCAAGGAGTCAGGTCACTAGTACTATGAGTCACGTACGGTGTGTACTACCAGCGCGATCGCGCGCAGTAACTAAGGCGCTCCTAACTCAGCAATCACACTATTTGCAACCCACCCGACACTATCGCGGGATGTTGTCGTACTCTTGCTATAACATATTTGGAACGGAGAACTCATTCAAATAACTCGTCTACGTTTGTCCACGTGCCCATCCGTTACTCACGATTTGACCCCTTCCTTTCCAACAATCATCACACATGAGGCGTCATTCTATCTCGGTCTCCTGGTGCGGGAATGATAAATTTTTGGATCCATCCAGAAGAATCTAAGAAATTTCTCTCGAAACGTGTTTTTTTTCTTCAGTGGAAACGTGTTTTTTACTGGTGGGTGCACGAACCACGTGTACCAGCACATCGCCTCGAATGATGCCATAAGTAGACATGATGACAACTAAACGTGACACCATTGGGATGGCGGCCCACGGCAACCAGGCGATAAAGGATTGCAACGTCCGGATGCCGCTGTTTAAAGAACGCGATGCAAGGCTTGGATGACTCGGAAGGAAAATATTCATTGTCAGCGTGGGTACCCGATAGGATATTATCGTTGTATAGGATAATTTTGTTACGTGAGACATATACTTCAGTGCTAAAGAGATAAATCCCTTTTGGAAGTTAATTTCAACCTCCAAGTTATATTGTAATATAATTTTCGAAATAGTTTCTCCAACAACGTATTAGGGGGGGTAGTGGTTGTAACTCGAAAGAATTTTGAGAAGATGAGTCGGGAGCACACATTTTTGCATTTTTATTACTTAATTTTAAAAGTAGGCCACATTCAGTTAATTTTGAACCCAATTCGGTGACTACAGCAAAGAGGGCAGGTAATGCTAGTAATTACATAAATTGTTTCTAACGCTATCTTTCACCAGGCAGCAGAATCTTAGAAGAAATCCACCGTCGTGTCCGATTTCAAAACGAGGCAAAACTTACGGAAGGAAATAAAAGAATCTTACGAGAGTAGACATTCAACACCGCATTACAATCTCTCTAAGAATACTGCTTATTTCACAGCAAAGCAACGAGTTTTCGCGCTGACAAGCGCGATCTAATCTGTGATCTCTGTAGCTTCTGATGATTTGGAAAGTGTGATCACGTGTGAATGAGGCCCACCTGTTTCTCCGTGCAACCGCCGCCCCCCTCGTTAGCTGCCCCGTCCAGCGTCAAGATGGCCTGCAGCACCTGCGGCCACCAAAGCCAAAGCCCCGCGCTTAGGCGGATCCCCTCGCAGTGCTCACATCTCCAGCATTCACGGGACTCGCAGAGCAGGTGAAGAAGCATTCACAGCCCCATGTGCTCTCTACTTACTTCACAAAACGCTAGAAGATACAAATGTCATAAGTATACTAAGATACGATTTCAAACTATGAAAAGGCATACGACTCTATTGGCACTGAGAAGCAAGTATGTGTATCTGCGCACCCTAGGTATAATTCAAGTGATGTCCTTTCATACTCACGCCATTAAAATGTTTAAGATGTCCTATAGGTAAATAAACGATCCTCCGCAAGAGCGGAACGATTATTTTTCAAAATCCGCCTCAACCACAACAGCATCCGCACAACCGATCACATAAAGCAGGCAAGTTAGTGTGGCGTGCGCCTAAGTTGTGTAGTCGACATGCGGCTGTCAACGTTCCATTGGGGTTACAATGAAATGGATTCGCGCAGTCTCTGGGCAACGGGAGTGGTTCACAACTCAGTTATTCAATCGTATTTTTCATTTCAATGAGTGAGGATTGTTCTCGGAGATATTCCGTAAACCAATACATCTTCCCACCCCAAAACTACGAAAGTAATAGACACTATTGATTAATATAAATACTACGCAGAGACGAACCACAGAATCGTAAAAGGCTTGTGTAAACGACGGCCAGAGATCTAAGCGGCCGTATGCGATCCGTATGCGATGCGATGCGATCCGATGCGGCCGATCTAAGCGGCCGTATAAGACTTCGCTCAGGTATGCGCTTGTAGGGTTCATCAGATCTCACGTAACTACAGTCGCTTGAAAGTGTGTTGTAGGTGACAACAAGAAGACCAGCCTCGCCCCCAAGCACTGCACTCGCGTGGGCGACGTGGCCAGCGCCGGCGGGGGGAAGGGCGTGGAAGGGCGCGTGGGACCCACCTGCTGCAGCGCGCGGCGGCGCGCCGACGGGGCTTGGTGGCGCGCGGGCTGCCGGCCGTCCATCGCGTGGGAGGCCGTCGCCGCGCGACGCGCCCGCCCCGCCCCTCCCCTCCACGCCCCTCCCCGCCCCCCCAGCGTCGCCGGCGCGGCTGGCGCTGGCATCGGCAAAGTGTCCGCCTTTCTCTGCGAGGCGCCGCCGCCGCCAGACAGCATTCAGAGGCGCTGCCGGGGTGGGGTGGAATGGAGGTGAAAAGCAAAATTACTGAATTTCCAAGTTTCCATTAACGTTACAATCTGCTACTTGATATTCAACTGATAGAATTTTGAACTGAAGAACGTTTATTTCTTATAGTTGTCAAACCAAAGGCAATTTTACGAACCTATTCAAATTCAAAATGGAACACAAATACAAAATCTTCGAACAAACCAAATTTTCAATTGTTGGTATACTGACCCAAAAGAAATTTTAATTCGTAATTTATGGGCAGTATCTTATCTTCTGACGTGAGTAATACTTATTCAAGATGAACACAAATCATCACACATCAAAAATACCGTCTAGTAATTTTGGTAGCGGTTACGGAGCATTATAATATTGGAAAATTTATCTTACTGCTCCTACATAATATTGGTTCAGAGAATTGTCGTTGGCATTTAAATAATTGAAATAATTCAAGGTGTTGTCATTGCCAACAATTATTTCAATTACTATTACATAAACCACCTCTTGAAAATCTCTTTATAAAATGAAACACGGGAGAGTTTAAAAAAACAATTTCTTTACAAAATTCAAGTTTTGGTGAAAGTGACACCTATTCCACAAATTAAGTATACTTACAAGTACCTGCGTAATAATAACAATAATAATAATAATAATAATAATAATAATAATAATAATAATAATAATAATAATAATAATAATAATAATAATAAGAATAATAATAATTGTTATTATTATTATTTTTATTTGGCTACAGTGGCTCATTGGCGCGAGATAATCATATGTCTACAGGTTTACAATACAAAAATAAATTTAAACGAACACAATAAAACAACCTACAATTACATTAGGAAAAGACAGTACAAGTACAAGATCTACATATATAAATCTATCCAAACACAACCGCTTATTGGCTTAGTTTTCACTGCATTAACCTTCTCTACACACAATACACTACACTTTTCATCATTAACATTATTGTTGTCGAAATGAAAAAATGGTAAAATACGTCGACTATATTCATTTATTCAGTCTATTTTTTAAATACCAAAAGAGTCAGGTAAATGCTATAAGACTGTTGCATAGATTTCGTTTCAATTTTCGGTCGCACGATTTACAAAACGAATATTTTCTTACGTGGGATGTTTGAGCTCTACTTTATATTTGTATTTCTGAACGTTTCTCCCAATTTACGAAGGAACTCTCTCAGCTATTGTCTCTCCTTCAAGCTGCAGCACAACGTAGGCTTTTCTTGTACGCACCCTGAGAGCCTATATGGGTTTGGATGTTTTCGAACTTCTCGCAAATCTTTCATTTACAAATTTGCTCGCGTTTTTTCTCTTCAATTTTTCCAAATCTTCTATAATTACAAATCTTTAGGGATTCCAATCAGCTGACGCATATTCAAGTATTGGTCTAACAAACGGTGTGTATTCCATTGTTCGACTTTCCAAGTTGCCCCTTTTACTTAAAGAATATACTCTTTACAACTCTTCCAAGAGCGTTCATATTAGGTTCTCCCGGACTTCGTGTTAGTGAAGATTCACCGAGAAATATTTATTTTAACAAAATTCCTACATTAGTTTAGGCGCAAGTCGTATTCACAGACTGACAGCTTGACTGACGGACGGACGTTTTAAAACCCAACAACATTTCTTCGGTAACAGCGGACCCCGGATCATATATTTCCTTTGAAATCAATTTCCCGCAGCAATAAATAACTTTCTCTATACTTCGTATATTGTCCCGTATTAGCTGAATGTGGATTCGCTGATAATTAAAACTTTTTTATAAATATTTTCGTGGATTAAAAGTTTTATTACGTAGTTCTATGTAAAAAAACAAACTTTAAATATTCAGTAGTCTGTATCTTTCATTCTCCACCGTAGTGCATAAAAAATCTATTATGAATTAAAATTAAACCATAAAATACACAAAAAATTGTGCCCGCAACTCTTCTTGTCAAATGATTTTTTGAGACTATGGTCACTACATACCCCAGAATAGGGTCATAAAGAACCTAATACAAACACTCCTAGAAGTGTTGTTATGAAGAGTTCACATTGTCATGAAGTCTACATTTATTCAGGGTATTATCAGGTGGAAAAAAATTTATATTTAAGAAGATTCTATTCTAGAACATACAGTTTCATTCTAATAGTTTTTATTACAATATAAATTTGTAATTGAAATTATCTTTCCAAAGGGAGCTTTCCCATCAGCATTATCGTACAAGCTACAAATATCCTATCAACGATAATTTCCTTTCTAGTGATGCAAGCCCTGCACCACACGCTGTAAACAGCGGCGTCCGGGTGATACAATCTAGCAACCTACGTCAATTATCGCCTGGCCGTCACATTTTGCTGTCATCATGTAGCGGCCACTATCATCACAGCATTTGGCGGCCACCGTAGTGGCTCGCGGGGCCATCACTAGACCGCAGCGCTAAAAAGGCAAAGACATATTTTTGGAGGAAATTTTCAGAATATGCTGAACGGATCCGCCAACAAATCATTGATTTCCCAATTCGAGAGGTTGATACAAAAACCCACTAAGTTAATTTTTTATTTCCAAATTATCCCTGATTATAAATATTTGATGAATTTAATCAGATATAATCGGAAATAAAATATTTCCAAAAGTACTAAGTCAAGACGTTATTGAAGCGAAAAAATACTGATTTTCCAAATCGTGTTTAGACAGGTATTTAAAGATATAAAAATCTCTTCTTTACAATGCCTCAGTTCCTGTGAAAACAAAACGTACACTGACGACCTCCAGATCTGTATAAGTGGATATCCATCGGAGTTAAACTCATTAGCCCAGAAAATAAAGCATCATTTAAATGCTCTCAATAAATGGGCAAACACTGATCTCTTATTAAATCCAATGACGTCGGAAAGCTTGATGATATGCTCTCGTACCGCTTTGAACAAGTTGGAGAAATTCTCCCTACCGGGAATTAGCATAAGTAACTCTCCTGTTCCCTGAGATAACTATGTAAAGAACTTAGGAATACATATAGACAACACACAGCTAGACCACACAAGTTGGTAAAATTTGGCCAAATGTCTTCGTAGGCCTCCATTAATTAAAACGTTTCAGAGAACTACTACCTATTAATGTACTACCTATTTCAGAGAACATCAACCTACTAAATTCGCTCATAATGCCTCATTTCGATTATTGCGACTCCTACTTACGGATTTAAAGCTCAAGCAACAACGCAAATCACAAATAGCACAAAATGTATGCATCCGTTTCATATTCGATCTTAGGGGATACGATCATGTATCCGAGTTTTATGGCGAAACAAAAATTCTCTCAATCGAAAGGAGGAGAACTTTACATAAACTCATTTTTCTACATAAAAGTTTGAATAATGGCTATCAAACGCACTTTTTGCACAATTTTAAAATGCTGACGCTTGAATCATCACGTTCCTCGCTTGTACCATACATACCTCGGCACAATAAGGTATTCTACAGTAAATCATTTACTGTAATCAGAATATGAAACTCAGTACCCAAATATCTACAACAAATTAGCGATTTCTGAAAATTTTAAATTCAATTGGATTGAAGCAAATGACTATAGATAACACAAGCTCCTACTCCCATTTTTACACCCTAATTAAACAGCAGGTACGCTATCATCACTGACCAAATTCGGTTAAATTTCAACACATCAAACTGTTCTTCCGTACTTTTCTCCTCTTTATACTTTCGCAGAAAGTATTAATGCCATATCTTTCTGTCTAATTTAATGCTCTAAAGCAAGTATATTACATATTTAGATGATAAGGTTTTCAGGCATTTTCACTCTTTGTATTGTATGATATTTTCTTGCTACGTTGTATTTATCTTGTTCATCTGCCTGCCTTCTGTTTCTTTTTCTGTTGCAGATTATCCTCTAGACTTCAGTGATTTTCTGCGTTCAACTAGAAAAAATACATTTATGTATAAGAAAAACTTTACATTCATATTATCATCCTTCTCCCTCTCCTCTTTCCTCAGTTTCAAAATTAATTCTAACTCCTTCTACTTTCTTTCCTTCAATCTTTCTGTTTTCTTTCCCTGGGTTTACTCAATAGTTTAAGGCGTATGCCGGGGTGGTCCCTAGTCTGTATCCCAGAGATAAAGGTAAAATATGCTCTTCGTTTTTCTTGAAATTTGTTCACAACTGAGGCATTCGGATGTTGGAGATGATTTCTGACATTTTGCGAAATTAAAATTAATGACTTACCACGCCCTTCTCGTAAATAAGAAACATGAGATCTTATTATGTTAGCACGACACATGTTAGCTTTAGAGTTCAGTAAATTGACAATGAAAATACATTCATACTTTATGTTTCATTACTTGTGTGGAGCACATTTCCGTTAGCTAATACTATCATTGCACTTTTTCGTAAGTACCGTGAAATGTCAGGTATTATTTCTGCCCTCAATTGTAATCTTGTAAACGTAAATATTTAAGTGGTTAGGCGGAAGAGCAGGTCCTACAGCCTGATCCTCGCCAAAAATAAAAACATTATTTATTAATTATTATTATTATTATTATTATTATTATTATTATTATTATTATTATTATTATTATTATTATGCTGAAAAAAGCATTTTCTGAGTTGGTTTTGGAATCCACCTCTTTCGCACCGAATCCACCTCCAATTGGAGACTGAAACGCGTCGAATGACCATACTTGTCGCGATTGGTGGATGGAAGCAGTCTAATTGCGAGTGACGGACGCACGGATGTATAATTGAATAACATAACCTTTATCTTATCTTTCAATTCATGTCTAGGAGCAGGCTGCTCTTGTGACAATTGGCAACAACGTGAAGTACCTTTGGCATCCTTTTCACTTAACGGCCCCCCGACATCGCATTCAGGTTTCGAGATATGTGTGTGTGTGGAGGGGGGGTGAGGCTATTTTACTTCGAAGAAGGAGAACACACTTATTCTGTCCTTGAGCAGTCATTCTTTCTCGTTTCATGCATACCCGTAAGAACCATAGAGAAAAGACAGAATATCTTTCCTATATGTGAGAACTCACGTTTAGGGAAGTTGAATCGCCAAAATTCTTATTTTTACGAACAATATTTTTATTAATTTTTATCAATTATCTTAATAAATTAATAATTTATTGTTAACATTTTATAAATATTTGTATTAATTTTTAAGATTTCTATTTGTTTAATTTCAAGCCTTCGAGCAATAGATGCGCTGGAATTCAGTGTACATGATGATAACAAAAATAATAATAAAGCAGATTATTATAAATAATAAAGTGTTTGGCTATGATGTTTCATGAGATATCTTTCCTATTTCTCTCCGAGCCGGCTTTCATTAAATAATTGACACGTGTCGGTTAAAAATTGTTCAGTCAGTCACAATGTTCATCTTCAATACACCAGTTTTGTCTAGAGAATATTGGACAGAATGGCAGAAACAATTGTTTTGTTTGTCCGCTCATGACGCAGCCCACCCCACCTCATCCTCACCGTCTGAAACTATTCCTGCCTCTGAGCCGCGTACCTGCATCTTGAATGAAAGAAAAAACAACAGAAATGGGAAAGTTGCTGCAGCTTATGACCTGACGCTCACCTCCTCCTCTGTTGCCTGACGTAGCATCTACATCTGTTCCGACTGGTAGCAAAGATACGGAGTTCCAAAATTAACACAAAAAGAGCTGGTCCACTCAGAGATGAGTTGCGAGTTAAAATGAAGACTCTGTATAAGGATATACATACGTATACCATATAGTAACAAAAGGAAATTAAATAACATATTTAAAAAAGCCTCAATTCTTGGAAGTATGACGACTGACGCAGCATCCATTGAGTGCGTGTGGCCAAGTGAGATACGTGACCGGTTGTACTCACGAAACCTGTGAAGCAATTTGGTGCGGCTGAGCTGAATTAAAAATAATATGGAGAGTGTGTAAAGGAGGGGGGGGGAGATGTGGTTCCAATTAGCCTCTGCAAGCGATGACGAGCCACTTTTATGCCCGTGTCACGACCGATCGCCCGCCAATCAATCACTTGTGAGCATGAGCGTATCGGCACGGGGCGACAGACGCAGATAAAGGCGGACCTTTTCCCCGCTCCGAAAAAAGCTATAGGTGCTACAGAATAGCACAGACTTTCTCGTGCTAGTTAGATTTCTGATTTTTTGGTCGAGGATAGCTTTTCGGACTTGTCACATACACTTGCCAGCTGCCGCAGATAAAGGGGGAAACTTCTCGCCGTTCCGAAAAAAACAAACAACAACTATTGGTACTACAGAATGGCACAGACTTTCTCGTTCTAGTTAGTTTTCTGATTTTTTGGTCTAGGCTAGCTTTTCGGACTTACCACATACTCTTGTCAGCTGCCGCTGATAAAGGGGAAAACCTCTCGTCGCACAGAATAAAGACGAATGAACATTAACAAGAACTTTTATAACGTTCAAATTAAAGAATTGTATCAAACTTAAAAGTTTCAAAGAGGCAATTATTATATAGTTTAAGTTAGTGTGGTTTAGTTTTAAGTAGTTTATTTGAGACAGGCACGTCAAACCGCGGCCGCCTGGGGAGCCCGGCGCTCCTACTGGCATTGGCAACTTCCCCTGACTCCGCGCTCATTTCCCCTCCAAATCCAGGAAGGGGTGTACACGCGCGAGCTGAAGCGCCGCGCGGCGGGGAATAGTGGCTTCTTAGGAAAATATGTTTGCTAGATTTTTTCTATCAAATAACCGAGAATTGTATTATGCTTATATTCTTCACTACTTATTACTATTTCGTGTTCATTTTCTTTCTAAATTCTCCCTTATGTAAACATCTTTTCTGCGGGACAGAATTGTGTTTGAATGGCGAATTATTTTCTTGTTTTAGTTTTGTCCTGTGTTATTAAATCGTTGAGTTATTTATTTTACTTGGTAAAATTGTGAAATAATTTAACAAGTCTCTATAAGTTAACAATTCTCGCTTTCGGACAGACAACGCTGAATATTTGTCCGTTAAACCTCCTAACCAGAACGTAGAACATTCAATGCTTTTATATCACTCTTAAGTAAACAGGATTACAAAATCAAGATAGTTTTGAATCATTTGTTGTTACCTTGCCCGCGACCTTGACATGCTTGGTAAAGATAAAAGCCCACGCTCCGCACTGCAGCGCCTAAACCCCTTAACGATCGCATATCATGGCATTTCCAAGAAAGGTTTCGACAAAGTAACATGTTTAAGATAGTGGGTTGGCACAATATTGCCTGAAACATAGGCGTTTTTAAAACAACTTTCAACAATTTTCTCAGAAACGGCTTCGAATTTTGCCTTTAATTTTTTCTCTCGTATGTAGCAAAGAACTAAAAAGACGGTGGGGATGGTCCAATTTCCGGCGCATTCTGCATTTTTGAAAATTGCAAAAAAGACTCGGAATTGTAAATTCGAATTTTGCGCGCTTCGTTTCAAGCGTTGCATTTTAATATTTTTAAACTTCAGAAACAGAACATTTCAGATGCGACTTTAAAATATACATGTGTTACGAGAATCATCTTCTTTAAAAAACAATGTAATGTCCCCTCGCTTCTATGACTAGCGGACGTTCGCCATGAATTATCAAACTTATTCTCCCCTCTGCTCTTGGAATCAAGGGTGAGCGCGTGTTTGTGAAGCAGAAGTAATTTCAACCACGACCTTGCTCATGTTTCTCGGAGCCAATGCGTAACTCGCTCGAAAATTAAGAAATATATTTCACAGGTCTTATCGCATTATGTGATTTGGGGAGGGGGGGCCCTTTAACCCTCCTCCCCCTCCTGGATCCATCACTGGCTACACGGTACGACTATTCCCTTGATTTAATTTGATTTGAGTGATGATTCCGGACGCGTCAACTACTATGGTCATTAGTCCCGTAAGTGCAGTGCATGCTTTTCATCGTAAGGTGGCTTCTTCTCTGGAAGGTGGCATTTTTTCCCACTGGCTGGCGAGATCCGGCACCGATATACCGTCGACTAGCGGGGTTTCCCTAACAGGTATCTCCCACCAGCGGGGCACCGCCCCAGCCGGGACAAGTTCTAAGTCCCAGGCCAGTCTCCCGGCATGTGTGGTAGTGCATGTTAGTGTATGTGTGTGTAAGGGGTGAGGATAGTACAAGGAAGAGAAAGATAAGATCGCGCGCGGTCCGTAGCCCGTTTGTTAGGGTACTACTCCGGCATTTGCCTCGTTTTGATCGGAGACACCACGGAAAACTTCCTATCTGAGCAGCCAGCCGCTAGAATTCTCCTCCAGACAGCGACTTAATAAAAAATCTTACGGTTCTCACACTACTGAAGAAAAATGAAAATTGGAAGAGCCACTACACGTGTTAGAAATGTTTTTGGAAAAAATAACATTAATCGAATATTAAAGATTGATATGCGCAGAAAGAAAAAGAAAAGAATTCATTTATAAAAACAGTTGTTGGTAAACTTACTTTCTCTCTAAGTTTAAAGTAAGGGAAAAACATTTCTCACTTGCATCATGTTGCCTTTCAATTTAAATTGATTTGGATGTTTTAATTATGTATGTGAATTTGATGGATCATTGCAGCATTCACCATTATTTTTCGTGACGAAACCCTACTGAGCGCGGGTATGATTTGGATGATGATTTGATTACGAAAGAAAGAAACATTCTATTAGAAGGCAACGATCGTGTATGATAGAAATTCTACAATATTTATTTCATAAGTTCGAAATGTAACGTATGTACTTAAAATAGTAAAGATGTTTATTAAATGTGGGTTGCGTCGCTGGAGTTTCAGCAGAACCAAATTCGGTCTCTATTTCATCAGCAACCTCTTTGCAAAACCTACGCAACTCAATTGTGGAATATTGCACTGAATACAATACACAAAGTAAATTCTACGAACAACGTCACGCACTACGTGCAACATAGCAGTAAGGGACATAATTTGCGGTTGCGATCAGAGTACCTCCTACGACTGAAAACTAATTGAATTTCACGTAACACGCAAAAGCATAAATGAAATGATTCTATGAAACAGGATATTGATCATGTTTCGGGTATTAATGTTGAATTAAAGGGCATGAAGCGACCCCCTGTACACAAAAATGCAATCAACATTAAACGTGCCAGGGTTGCGCCCGAGCGCCGCATTGTGACGCGGAGTGGAATGACGCTCTGCGGCAGAGAGGAGGCCTTCGGGAGGGGACTACGGTGCAGTACAACGCCTTGGCGATCGGCCCCGGGGCGCAGGACTTGTGAGTGGGGGCGCGTGTTGTGTCCCCGCAGGGGGGGAGGCAGATGGTCACAATACGTGAGGCTCTTGGTGGAGTTGGAAACGTCCATCCAGACCTGAGTTTCTCGGCGGTACTCATGTCGTTAGTGCCAACTTGCGCGCGCAGCGAGAAGGCGGTGCTAACTTCCATGTTGTCGGGCTCATTCGCAGACCTTTGGGCAGCATCGGGCGAGGGATTTGTTCCCAGATCCACGTATAAAAGTCCGACAGGTAGCATGAATCCCCCTGTGAGGTTGCCTAGATTCCGGCGATACTCACGTCGACAGCTTCAAGATAGCGGCGGCGATGGTGTTAGCGTATCGGACTGCTATACCCAAGTTTGCGGGTTCAAACCCCATCGAAGCCGTGGATTTTTAAGGGCGAAAAAATCCTTCGTACGCCTTCCTTCGGAGGGGAAGTAAAGCCGGCTGTCCCATGTTAGTACATTTACTGCATGTAAAAGATCCTCAAGCCTAAATGATGCCTCTGTGCTAAATTCAAATCGCCTGTTTCGTCGCCCAAGTAATACCTTCTTTCTCCCATGATTGGTGAAAGGAGTGTAACAAAATTTGCGTGGTCAGACGGAAGAGCAGGCCTCATGGCCTGAGTCTCGCCACGTAAAATAAGGCAAATTCAATTCAATTCAAGATAGAGGCAGTGAAGAGATGGGTCGAGTAATTTCATATCTGTTCTCTACGTTGACAGATACTAAAATACAATGTTTTCGGGCTGCAAGGAGACACAAAAGTTTCCACGAACGCATAGTAACGATTTAAATTGTTCCGAAAAGCGTTGAACCAGTTGTCAGGTATGTTGCGAGATCTTTGCTTACAAATACTATGGAATTTCCCCATGTTTCCAATGAAACTAAATTCCCCAACTTTGAAGCGAAAAATATTCTCTAAATTATGACAAACGACATGAACTGGCGCTGGCACTTCCATTTGCTGTTCCTTTACATTCACTTCAACCTTCGTCCTTTGAGCTGCTCGAAACCATAAAGAAGGAATATTTGTATTCTATGCTCGAAACACCATATTATCTCCGTTTTTCTTTCTCTGTGCGTCTCGTTCATTTTTATCTTCTTGATACATAAAAATGAGAGAGAATAACTTATGTTGTTCCTTCTTTTTCATAATTGAGAGAATAATATTTACATATCCACTCCGGATGACAATTATTTCCCCAAAAAATACCCAAACATTTCCCAACCATTAATGTTCCCCATTGTTTCTCCACAACGAAAACATTTCTCCATTTTGGGGACAAAATTCCCCAATCTGGCAACCCTTCGTTGAATGTCGTAACTATTATGGTCAAAAAGGGTTCCAATAATAAAAGTTCTAAATATTAAAACAGTAAACCCTTCCCTAAACAAAGACAGAAAAACAACTCTGGGATCATCGTCAATCTTTCATTGTTATGCGGCTGTTAATAAATGACTCATGGCAACGACAACTAGTTTTATACGCCCAATGCACATTTTTCTTATCACTGGTAACTTATCATTGTGACCGCGGAGCTGGAGACATGCGCCAAATCGATCTGAAAGTCACTCGCAAGCCCTTTCGTCTAAAGACCGTTTCAACGCGTCCCTCCGCCTCGCGAGCGTTCCTCTCCTCTCAGCCCACGAGCGGCGCTCGCGCTCATCTGAAACCGCTTGAGCCTGCCTGCCTGCTTCAGGCGCTTTGCGTTGGCTGGCACTCGCAGCCCACGCGCGTCGGAGGGGGCGGGGCTGACTCCCACCGCACCACCTGCCACTGAGGCAGGTGAACTCTCAACTATTGATCCCAGTATCCAAACGAGACGCAGGACACTCAGGACTGGCGCGTCAATTATGAGTATTTTTCATCAGATACGTTATTAAATTACGTGGGCAGTAGATTGGTAGTCCACTGATATACTGATTATTCATATAAATCAGCGCAATAAAACAATTACTCATTTGATTTGATGTGGCTACGTTTTTCGTATTCTAACTCTTGTAAAATAAATTCAGCTGTTTACCAACGTATCAAACACGTCAATCAGTTTGGCCCCTCTGATTTTTAGACATACTCTCAACGATCCTTCAGAAGTTTATTTATCAACTCCGTATTCTGTGCTTATACATTGTACATTGTAGGATCAATTGCAATATTCTCACAAGCATCTATTAAATCCATAAATCAATGTGTTCTTACACAGAAAGTGCGCAGCCTCAACGAAATGTAGCCATGGTGAAGTGTAGGCTATGGCAAACTTAACACAATATGTTCCCCTCCCCTCAACTACCACATGAATCGACTGGGAATTGATCCCAAGAGCCAGAGTGGAAAGCTAGCAATCTGACCAAGACACCCCAGACCGCGTGATGAACGGCTGTGCAAGTGCGTGATATTCTTAAAAACTATGCGGCGCACCGCCACTCACCCATCAAGGGCCGCGTCCATGACCGCTCAGCCTCGCTCAGCCTCGCTCAGCCCTGCTCAGCATTGCCCAGCGTCGCTCAGCCGTGCTCAGCGGGCCAATCGCCACCACACGGCCGCATCCCTGCAACAACAGAATATGCATTCAGGTCACAGCTCAGGCCCAGCACCTCCAAGAGATGAGAGATGGTTTTGTTCACGGATGAACTTGTACGGGCCGACATACAAAGCAGAAAATCATACAAACGTACATTTATTGCATACACTTTGTGAGGACGGAATTCATTGTAGGACTGTGCTTACAACATTCACAGCATGCGCGCCCGCCAGCGTGGGGGTCCTCTTGCCATTTCGGCACGCGTGCGCGCTTGCGAGAGCGGCTGTGACGTCACGGCCCATCACAGAAATCTTGTGGGTCTGAACACGAGACGGTTGCAACCGATTCTTAACTGCCAGAAGCTTCCAAAAGCTTTGATCTCGTTCTAGAATAATTTAAACATGCATTTGCAATTCGTCACTTTCATCTCCCCTCTCCACGCGCTCTATGCGCAGTGAACTTCCCGGCGCACCGCCGCGCCGCCAGGGGAAGAAACCCGTTCAGGTCGAATGCAGCGTTTGAGCGCACGCGGGTGCCCGCTGCCTTGAGCTCCGTGTGGAGATATATGTTTTTCCCACGTAAAATCTCTTCCAATGAAGCTTTCAGCATCATGTTTGGTTTATGTTCACGCCGAGCATTAATGTCTCATAATGAACTTAATCTGAACACGCGGTCATAATATATTACTGTCAATCGCGAGTTAAGTTGAATTCTTTGAAGCGTGAAGTGAAGGTGGTAAAAAATTGCTCCAGGTTCGCATTGGCTAGCTGGCCGACAGAAGTCTTTTGGAAAAATCGGTGGATTCTTATTGACCCCAAAAATCGTTATTAATTCGCATTTATTCCACTAAAGCAATAATGATCTTTTAAAAGAAATGCATGAGTAATATTTGAATCAATCGAGAGTAAAACTAAAAAAATTGAATCGAAATATCTTAATCGCGTCTACTTAAAAATACAATAACGATATTTAGTTCTTTCCAACGGGGTTTAACAGTTAATGATTATTGTCTGCTAAAAGAGACCACTCATAACGGAGATTTGCTAGTTTATAGAAACTTATATATTTATTTCAAATTTTTGCGTCATACAACAAATAACACAATGATTGAATAAAACATTACACAGAATGAAGCAAGCAAAGAATTCGCCATTCAAACATGATCCTGCTCCTAGGCAAATATCTTTATACACGACACAATTTAAATGAAAAATATGAAATAAAGTAATAAGTAATGTATTAAGTATGTAAACATAATTCAAAAGTCGGTTGATTGATAGAAAACATTATGCAAAGATATTTTCTCATAAAGCCACTATTCCCCATCTCGCGCCACTTCAGCTTGCACATCCCTCTCTGGATTTGGAGGGGAATTAAGAGCGCAGTCAGGGGAAGTGATCAACGCACGCAAGAGCACCGGGGTTCCCAGGCGGGAAAGGTCTTACAGGCGCGGTTGGACATGTCTGACGCACACAGGCAGCGCCTCTGACCGAGAGGTCCTACGTTCGAGTCCTGACGGCGGTAGGATTTTTGACACTAGCTTTTCAGCTAGGTCGAATTCAGTCGCTGTCTGGAGGAGAATTCTAGCGGCCGGCTGCTTTGATCGGTAGTTTTTCGTGGTTTCTCCGATCAACATCAGGCGAATGCCGGAGCAGTATCCTAATAAACGCACCTCGCGCGATCTTTCCTACCTCTTCCTGGTCCAATCCTCACCCCTTACACACACACTTACACTAACATTCATTAGACTACCATGTATTCCATGAGACCGGTCGGAAGCTTAGAGCTTGTCCCGGCTGGGGCGGTGCCCCGCTGGTGGGAAAGTTCTGGTTAGGGGGAAACCCCGCTAGCTGACGGTAGGTCGGCGCCGGATCTCGCCATCCGGCGGGGGAAGATCACCGCCATCTCCTGAGAAAAACATGCACTACACTTACGGTACTAATGATCGAAGTAGTTGACGCGCTCGGAGACGCGAAAAAATCAATTAATCAACATACACAGATGTAATATTTGGCAACAAAAAGCGATCGTGGCGGCACGGCGCGGCGGTGGTGGCAGGCTTAGCAGCAGTTGAGCGGCCTGGGAAGTGAACGAGGACGCGGCCAGCGGCGGCTCCACTCTCAGCTCCGCAGCGAAAAGGACGAGCAACCTTGCCGAATATCTACCTCCGTTCGTACGATGATTGCTCCAGAAAACGAGGGAGCAAAGTGGGAAGCATAGTTCTGTCTTCTCAAGTAGTTAGTAATTAATTCTAGAAACGAACAATGAACATAGTGTATTTGTTAAAAGAAGATTAATATCATTAATAAATTAATGATTACAAGTAGGATGGTACTTTTATGTGCGGTACGCGAATTTCGGCCGTCCATGAATATTTATAAATTCATTAATAATAATAATAATAATAATAATAATAATAATAATAATAATAATATGTATTTGGCGTTATTGAGTCGGTTGTCCGACTTCGCCCGCGCAGCTTCCGGTGTCTCCCATGGCTGGGCCTAGTTAAATTCCCATGCGATTCCCATGTAAGAGCGACATGAGACGAACATGACGTATTCTCTTCACCGTAACAAGCAAGATCAACTTGCTTGAGCTTTTCTTCGTCACACAGCTTCAGAAATTGGGACGATTTTAAAGGAAAGCTATAGTATATGCGTGTAGACGATACGAGGACCTTCCCATGAGAATCCCCACATTATGATAAACTCTTGCTCTCCGCTCACTGGCAAAGGGATAATGGGTGTCTATTTGGCGACGGCGAACGGTTTGATCACAGTATAAATATTACCAACCCGGTAGTACTCCTCAAATTTAGATCTAACTCCGTTATCATAATTAAGCGCCTTAAAACTTTAATTTGATGATTGATTAGTGATCCAGGACACGTCAGCTGCTAGGTCATTCGTCCCGTAAGTGTAATGCATGTTTTTATCGCAGGAGGTGACTGTGATCTTTCCTAATAGATGGTGAGAGGCGCGAGGGTACCTACATGTCGGGATTTCCCCAACCAGATATCTCCCACCAGCGGGACACCGCCCCAGCCGGGACAAGCTCTAAGTTCCCGACCGGTCTCCTGGCATTTGTGGTCGTGTAGTGCATGTGAGTGTGTGTGTATGTGTGCGTGTGTGTGAAAGAGACGGGTAATGATAAGACAAGGCAGAGGAACAAAAGATCGCGCGTGGCCCGTGGCCCGTTTGTTAGGATATTGCTCCGGCATTCGCTTGGTGTTCATCACAGAAAACTACCGATCATAAAATCCGGGCGCTAGAATTCTCCTTCAGTTAGCGACTGAATTCGACCTTGCCGACAAGCTAGTATCGAAACTCCTGCCACCGCGCTCGAACCTAGAACCACCCGGTCAGAGGCACTCCAGTAATTTGCAGAGGCACTGCAGTTGTTGCTTCTAGTCACCTCTCCCGGTTTTACCGGTAGAGCCATTCAGAATTGCGAAGCTGATAAGTGACATCAGATGATGGCCCGAGCTAATTCTCACGGTAATTTCGGCATTTGTAGCAAACTAATCAATGCATTTTATTCAATATCCATATAATGTTTAATCCTTAATTCAATTCTTAGTTGGATAAACAACAAAACAAATTTAATGGCCAGATCGCGGGCAGTCCGTGGCTCATCTGCAGTGGCAACAACTGGTGCTCTGAGCTACCTCAGTCGGTAACACATTTGTAAGATAAAATTGTTGACCAAACAGAAACTTTTAAAAAATCAAAAAAAGACGCCACTTACAAAGAAAAATTAGTATCTATTTCTTAAGAGAACAAAATAAGGCAGTGTGTTCATCGTGACTGATTTACAACTACCAGTCATCGAAAGATGCATCAAATTGAAAGATAAAACCTTAGATTGTAGTACTCAAGATAAAACTATCTTTGGAAAAGTAATATATGTCGATTGATTACAGGAAATCGTTCGTGAAATTATCAATTTCACTATTTATGGTTTTCCACAATCACACGGTTCTTGAATAATGTGTTCCAATGGATCATCCGTTACAAGGAGTATCGGATGTACAGGAGGATTAAAAATAAAGAATGTTATAAAAAATCTTGTATGTCAACGTGTCAGCGAAGCGAAGGGATGTGGCCTAAAATGTCTAATAAGGGGCCAAATGAACATATTATCTTACATAGGTCAACATACTTACGTGAATCAACAATCGCTTACTCATTAATTTAAGAATGAGTGGTTTATTGGTCACAATGAGTCACTTAAGTAACTCGTGTAGTCTATGTTTTCGATCTTTCGAATATTACGCTCACAAATCACTTGGAAAATGATGCGATATCAACATTTACATACAGGGTGGAACAACTAAGTGATAACACTTCTTGTATATTAACCGTGCAAGATACGAAAATGCCGTTTGGACAATCGATTACCTAAACGGGGGCTACTTCAGTACAGCATACTTCGTCTTTGTATAATTTTTTTACTAAGAAGATATAAGGTCAACTTGTTTTTTAAATGTAATCCTAGGCTAAATTTTAGCTCATCGTAATGGGACGATTAGACGATTTCAAATATACGTATATCTTCGAATTTAAGTGAATCGCCTTTTAGAAATTGATGTGTTTTTGTAACGTAATTTTCTACTGAAGTGGCCCTTTTCCAATCGACCTTGCATGTGTTTTGGCTGAGAAACTAAAGGAAAATGTCTCGTGAATGATTTTGTCTGCTTTCCGAAAATGGTCAAAGGCCACGTTCTACGAGTAGATAACAGGGCGGAGACCCGGAGTAGAGCAAGTATATGATATCGCATTTCTACCAGTTTCTTAGAGCATTCTTTTCTTCTGATACTTATGATTATTAAGATATTGTTCATTTATTTTGTATTATTTACTTAAAATTTATTATAGAATATATTGTCACAATTTCAAAATAACAGAATAGTATTTGCATGACAAAACAAGAACTTTCTGGAATCTTGAATGTAGTATTTGAGTATTCCTTAGACGAAGTCTAGGAAGACAGGAAGGATACATGTACGTTACTTTACAACGCATTGCCAGATGAAATTAAACAATTAAAACTGGTACACAAATTTAAGTTAAAAGTAAAATATTTTCTGCTGCAAAACTATTTCTATACAATTAGAGAATATACTGATCGTCAAAAAGAAAAATAATGTTTACTTTAACAAAACAATGATATAGTATAATGAATTAGTTTACATTTGCATTGTATATTTTTTTAAATACTTAAATGCCTAGAACAAGTAATGTACTACAGCTTCCGGGTCAATGACCCTCATCTCGATCGGTTTTTTGTCCAGTTTCCCTGATCCATTGAGCAAATGCTGAGATGGCCCCTTGATTTGCTTCTGGACGTAAATGTAGCTTCACTATGCGTACGTTTTGTTGAGCTTTCCTTTTGCTTGCATTGGTAGAAGAGCTTAGGGTGAGTTTCTAGTTTGTTAGTAATACAGAAAAATCAAATCTGTTCGTTTACCGTTACAAATAAGTTTTCTATAATTCGGCAACGAAAATATCTATTTTTCGATAAGTTAATCTCTCGCTTTTTTAAATTTATTTTTATTATACCTATTATTTTTTCCATTCTTTCAATTATTAATAGTTAAATTGTTGGGAAGGGATTCTGAAACTCAAGAAAGCGTGCGCAGATGATTTTCTCCCCCATACGTCACCTACAGTTTTTCACTAAATAAATAAATAAATGTCATCTTTCGGCAAAATTAGTATCGTAGAAAGTAGTTGTTACTGAGAAATGACTGCATTTGTCTGAAAGACGGACTCACGAAGTTCACTATTTAGTCAGCAGGAAAGGGCGAATGGAAAATCGGCGCTTGCAATCGGCAATGCAACAATACGTTACAAAAACACATCAATTTCTAAAAGACGATTCTCTTAACTACGAAGATATACACATATTTGAAATTGTCTTTTTAATCCCATTACAATAAGCTAAAATTTAGCATAGGGTTCCATAAAAAAATAAAGTTGACTTTATATCTTCATGGTAAAAACACTACAAAGACGAAGGATGCTGTACTTAAGTAGCCCCTGTTTATGCAATCGACTGTCCAAACGACTTTTTTGTATCTTGCACGGCTAAAGAGATACGAGGGGTGTTATCACTTAGTTGTTCCACTCTGTATTGTATATACTCTTATGAAATCTTCTTAGAATACTACTCTCACAGATTACATACAAAAAGGGGTGCTATCAATTCTTCACGTGATTTCGTTTTGTTGCATTGTGGCTCCAGGCCAACATCGAGGCATCCAGCATACTGCCCCCTCCCATACCCCAAACACCATTAGCGCTGCCCACGGGGCAGCGAAATTACTCAATTTAATTTTAAATTAGAGCGCATATAAGCGTTGCCTCCCGCCCTCCATAATCCATCTTGCGTTGGCTGTTCATTCCGATCTCGTTTTGCTTGTTATTATTGACAAATCTCGTGGTGCGAAATTTACTTCATCATATGTTAATGTTAGAAAGACAGTCACAAAGGCACCGAACAAATAATTTCCATGTTAACTTTCTCTAGTGTTATGAATTTGATTCGCTTAATTCAATACCTACCTCAAAAATTGTCAATATTTATTTCGAAGTTTTGAGGAATGTGAAACGGTATTATGTTTATGCTATCGTATCAACTCTTCCTAAAACTTTGTAAGGTGACCACCAATTGATATTGCACCATGATGTTAGTTATAAAGGTTTGCAACATTTTCTCTCACACAAAACTAAAATCAACAAATGAGGTACATTTCAATTCTACACAATAAAGATAATATTATGCATGGAATTGTCAGTTTTGATTTGATGACACATAAGAAATATATCTTACTTTAATTTGTACTTTAAGAAGTTTCGAAATTAGTTGTAATGAAAGGTGAATTTTGTTCGGTCGATGTAACGGCTGTTCTGAGTGTAGGATATACGTATTCTACAAGCGAAGAAAATGCTGTCACATTACATCAGTATTTTCGTTCCTTTTATGGAGCAATAGATTTATTTTCACTCAATATTTGATATCTGTATTAATTGTTCTTGAATGTGAAGTATACAAAGTCAGAGAATGTTGGAAGAAAAATGGTTTCTTCGAGCACTGCCATCGTTGATGAGGCTTCTTAATACATCGTCCATCACGGTTAAATGCAGAGGGATCGATTGAAGCTTTGCTTTGATAGGAAGCAACCCTGGAGCTTCTCGACTTACACTTCCGAGGTCGAAGGCATTTGTTGTTCGAGCTAAAATGGCAAAGTCCTTCGTCGATTATGTATCGGAAATTACAGAACTGTCAGAATCTCAAGGTCTCTGAGATTCTTTAAGTCACTTCAGTGTTTTGTGCAGGGAGGAATGTCTTCACTCAACTTTACAGAAATGACATTCAGAGGTCGAATCCAACCCCAGATAGCATTCCATTAATTTAATTCCTATTATGAGGAAATACGAAACTCTTGTTGCATATTGTATCACAGCATGATCATTTTTTAATATGTAACGTTCTTGAACATAAAGAAGGATAAATAGTTTTCCAATATCACGCAACTAATTGTATACACAAAAAACGTGACGTTCAATCTACATGGAAAGAAGGAAATTTCTCCTAGGCAATAAACAAGAATGTACACTCAACTTGGGATTGTACATCGACGACAATTGATGCATTCCATTTAACAATGTAAATTCAATGCGAAGCATATTCTTGTAGTGAAGGTGGATTAAATACAAACATTAAAGAAAATTCAAAAAATGACGTGAAGTATTTTGATTATGCGGCAAGGTGGTTCATTAGAGTGTATTGGATCCATGTAAAAAATACATTACATCTTATAGAAATACGCAGCTGTATATTTCTTCAGTATAAAGTATTGTCTTTACTCAGTAACTATACATGTAAAATGGAAAAGTATAAGTTGAGGTAAAACGTTCAATGGGAAAGAAAAGAACGTGCATAAATAATCGCAAAATAGCATCAATTTTTGTTGCTGAAAGACCGGATTTTATAAAACAAAATTTGTGATGAATGCATTTTGTGTGTAATAACACAAATCTGCAATAGAATTGTATGTAAATTGGTGATAATACAAATGAGGTGCGCATTTGAATATTAGATAATTTTGGAAGAAATATTTAACATCGATTAAGACTTATTAGGTGAAATCAGTTCTCGTTCAGCAGCGGTGGTGTGTGGAAGTCCCCAGCTCCGCTGTATTCACCTTGTTTGCTAGTCATGTGGTAGCGAGAGTTGCGAACTGAGTTCACGTTAATCGCCCGTCAAAATCCAGTACAGAGTTCTACTCGTTAGAAACGCAAAGTAATAGTGAAATGTAACATTTAAAATTGAAAAAAAGTGTAATTTCCTCGTTAGTGAAGTAAAACACAGTAAAATCTAAGTAAAATAATTGTTAAAAATTGATCACTCTGCCTAAGGAGCAGCTTATAACAAATGTGCCAGTAGAACTAAAAATTGAACTGGTATAATTTGCGTTTACGAACATTAATAATTCATCAAACCATATCGGCCGAGTTTGGCCCAGAGTCAGAATCGCAGCTACTCTGAACAAGAGGATCGAGTTCCGACGGTTGCAGGATTTTCGACACCAGCCACATAGAGCTTCTCAACATAATTCTTGCGATCGGTCGAACTCAGCCGCTGTCTGAAGGAGAATTCTTACGATCGGTTGCTCTGGTTGGTAGTTTTCCTAGGTTTCTCCGATTGATTCCAGGACAATGCCAGAGCAGTATGCTACCAAACGGGTCACGGAGCGTGCGCGATCTTTGCTTCCTCTTCCTTGTGCTAATCTCATACCTAACTTACACACACACACACACACACTCACATGCACCATCATCACACATGTTGGGAGACCGGTGGGGAGTTAAGAGCGTGTCCTGACTGGGGCAGGGCCCCGCTGTGAGGAGATATCTGGAGAAGGAAATCCCCCGCAAACCTACGTGGAGAAGGAGGGGGAGGAAACCTCAGGGAAAAAGTATTCACTATACTATCTTCAACCTACTTGAAAAAATAAATTTATAACATTTTTTATGCTTTATCAGAGGCAATCGAAGACGGCGAAAACCCAAACTTAGACTTTTATAAAAGTACGTATGTATGTACTTAGGCACGGCAGCTCTTTACGATCTAAGGCCTACCAGCGACGTCCCAGCCTTGCGACCATGGGTTGGGGTTGGGGGGATGTATGGTTAATTAAGGCTAAAACCTCGTCGTAAATAGCAATTTTCATTGACAAATTTGTAGCCGTTTATAAGAAAATGTCGTTAAGCATTATTGCAAATGCGAAATTTGAAACTCTTTTTCACAGAAAGTTTTTGTTTTCGAAAAACTTCAATTGACGTCATTTATAGCGCTTTCACTAAAAATGTAATAATGTCTACAAATCTATGTAAATGTGCATATTAACGACGTGAGAGATATTTAAAAAAACATTGTGTAATTTAAAAACAAAAATACTACACGAAAATAAATTGTACGCTATGTTAAACAGTGCAATTAGCACTATTTAAAGCCTGTAAAGGAGGGTCCGACCATCAAATGTCACTGTTGTTGCCTCTGACTGGGGAGTCCTAGGGTTCTAGTCCCGACGGTGGCAGTTTTTTCAAGATAGCTTGCATGTACTACGTCGAATTCAGCCGCACTGTTTCGAGGAGAATTCTAGCGGCTGAGAGCTCTGATCGGTAATTTCTTGTGGTTTCTCCGTTCAATACCAAACGAATGGAGGAGTAGCACCCTAACAAACGGGCATCATTCATTGTCACATTCTACCCCTCACATACAAAAAAACAAACAAATTTACATGCATCGCTCTACCACACATGCCGGGAAGTCCGGTCAGGAACTTGGAGATTGTCCCAGCTGGGGCGGTGCCCTGCTGCTGAGAGTTATCTGGATGGGGAACACCTCGCTAGTCAACATAGAGACTCGCTATCTAGTGAGGGAAGATCACCGCTACCTTCAACGCAAGAATCATGCACTACACTTAGGGGACTAACTACTTTAGAAGTTGACGCGCCCGGAATCACTAATCAATCAATCAAAAGAGCGAGTTGCGCGGATCGGTACGGAGACCGAATAAGGGAGAGAAGGGTAGCGGGGAATGGAGGACGAGGGGGGGACGAGGGGGGGGACGAGGGGCGGGGACGAGGGGCGGGGACGAGGGGCGGGGACGAGGGGCGTGGACGAGGGGCGGGGACGAGAGGCGGGGACGAGAGGCGGGGACGAGGGGCGGGGACGAGGGGCGGGGGGCGACGGGGTACGGGGGCCGGTGCAGGCATGTGAGTTGCGTGGCAGGGAAAGCGGGGATGGAATCGCGTGGGACGTACAGCGCCGCAGGGGAGGGGTTTCGCTGCGCGACGCGCCTAATGCTCAGCGCGGCGTGAGGGGGCGGGGCGGGGCGTGGGGGGCATGGCGGGCGTGGCGCGTTGCGGCCGGCGCGCGGCCGTGTGCGAGCGGGCCACCGCGCTTCACAATTAACGCCCCGCTAATGACGCATGCCCAACCGCCCGCCTCTGCACAACCGCTCTCGGCCGGGAGGCCAGGTGCCAGCCCAACGCTCCATTCACTTTTATTACAATTTAACATTTCCTTAAGTTTTAAATTTTATATTTTCTTCTTTTTGCTTTCTCGCTTTGTCGCAAAGATGAAAAAGTTCGAGGGAGAAAAAGAAGATACAAAGAAAAAAGTTATTGTCGGCCCCAGAAAACAAAGTGTCTTGTTCCTGTACGTAGTAAAAAGTTTCTCTAACACGTGTAGTCGGAATCTATGCTTTTTGTGTCCTTGATATCGAAAAATCCACTGACGGAAAAACGTATGTCTGTACGTCTGGGAAGAACACTACTGTCTAAACAATTGGAAGAATATTTCCCTCAAAATTTCCCGGGTCGATCTGGTCCAACTCAAGTTCTGAGATTTTGAAAAAAAATAGGGGTACTGTATTTGAAGCCCCTTTGACATATTCAGCGTTTTCTCAGAGGTGGCTCCAATTTTTTTCTTAAATTTCTTGAAAGAGGAGATTTCTTAAAATTCTTTTAAGAAATTCCTTGTAAGACTGAAATGGCGGAGAAATGATAAGGATTGTATATGTATTCACTGTTAACGGTGAAAATTACAAAAGTTTGAATTTTCTTCGGTGCCTACTACAACTACAATATTGAAGATAGCATTTTTTCTTCAAATGAAATTTGTTCTTCTGAATTAAGTTCTTCATTGAATGTCGCGTTCATTGTTTTGAAAGTATTAGTAGTTCTGCACAATTTTGAGTGAAATATGAGCAATATTAAAAAATAATATAGAAGATTTTATCAAAAACGGCTCCAAATTATTCCTTCAAACTTCTTGTACGAATAGTGCTAAATACACCATGATGCCAAAATACACTATGATACAAAATCGATTTTCTGTATTATTTTAATTTTTACAAAAGTTACACAAATATCGCTGGTAATTGTAATACTAACGACGTGAAGATATATATATATATATATATATATATATATATATATCTTCACGTCGTTAGTATTACAATTACCAGCGATTAGTATACATTATGTATGTAAGTGATGTCTTACAAAATTTCTGGAAATGAGCTCCAAATTGAACATTTTCAGAAACTCTCAGACGACAATTTCTCAAAAACGGTTCCAAATTAATTTCATTAAACTTTTTTAACGGATAGTGCTAAATGCACTGAATAACATGACATTTCACATTGCCACATTGCCAAAACGCCACATTGCAGCATTTTGTTTTTTTAAGAACTCAAATGTATTTTTTTAAATAATCCTCACATCAATAATATTTCAATTACCGACGATTTGTATACCTTCTTGCATGAATAAGTGATGACTTATGAAGTTTCTCGAAAACTCAAAACTTTTCTATGAAAATGAGCTCAAAATTCTGAATTTTAAGAAACTATCGGACGACATTTTCTCAAATGGGATTTTAATTTTTTTGTATGGATAGTGCTAAATGCCCTATGACATGACATAAATGCCGTTTTGCACTATTCTTTGTTTCTTTTCTACTTACACAAATGTATTTTTAAATATCTATCAATAATTTCCAATTAAATTTTTCGGAAACTCAAAAGTTTTCTGAAAATTGTGCATTTTCAGAAACCCTCAACTAACGTTTGTACACCCTCAACTGACATTTGGGGAATTGTACTATGAGGAAGCAACAGAATACTCTTTTTAACAAGAACTAGAAATGATTCTACAGGAATCTTTTAAAGAGCAAAGAGTTTGTAAATAAAATGACAGACCTTCCCACCAAGGCACAGATAGAGGACTTTTTGAAGCCTATCTGCTCATCTTACGTGTCATAACCCAGATATGTCGTGGATTGAAATGGAATATGACA
The DNA here is from genome assembly GCA_011170035.1 of Teleogryllus occipitalis. Taxonomy (NCBI): domain Eukaryota; kingdom Metazoa; phylum Arthropoda; class Insecta; order Orthoptera; family Gryllidae; genus Teleogryllus; species Teleogryllus occipitalis. Next base: position 37,836 of record BLKR01000019.1, on the reverse strand, counting down.
AACGCGTACTAATCGATGAAGCAATCATCACCGTGAACGTTTTCCAAGCAGCTTTGAAGAAAGCACATAACTGGAAGGCACAGGGCAATGATGTACACTGTGCATTAAATCGATATTGAAGAATCGAGTGTTTAGTGGACCATAATCGACAGCAAAAAGCGTGTTGTAATATTGTTGTCGTTAGCAATATCTAACTGGATTCCAGCTTCTTTTTCTCAGACAATCAGGGCCATCAAGGAACTATTGTCCCTACTACCAGGAATTTCCGCATTCCTCGCCTCTCGTCTCACTGCGACTCCATCGACAATCTTTGCCGCACTCTTACCATCCCCACCTTTTCCTGGAGGAAGCTCTACAGCTCCGGTGGGGCTGCCGTCAATGCGGAAATAGCGGGCTGCTCTGTTAACAACTTTTCCTCGCGGAAGAAATGAAAAGTGCAACAAAAACGAAGATAGATCCGAACAATTAGAAACGAGTTTTAAAAGTGAATCGGAGGGGGGACTGAGACAAAAGGAAAAAAGCAGGTAAAGAAAATACTTAGGAAAGTGGAAACTAATGGTGCTAAAAATAACAAAAGCCTCGAACAATTTGTAACGGTTATGTATAATGATCATGAATGTAAAACTTATTTTCTTACGGAAGTTCTCGGAAGAAAATCTGGACACGTTTTGGGGAAAATTTCTTTAGACCTTATCTGAAAATGCGCTATTCTGAGTTCATTTACACTCGAACATTTTTGAGAATAGAAACACTAGAATATATCATTTTACGTATTTGTCGTTACAAAAATCTTTTAAATTATGAAATACACCTGACATATACATATTAACGATGCGCCACAGCTAAAAAGTACATATAATTTATGTATTTTTTAAATGAAAAGCTTTAATGAAGTTTTCAAATCAAAATTTCATGAGAAATTTTGTGATATTTTGAAACTAGTAGTGCTAGAACAACACGTACTTTCTCAACATTAGTAATATAAATTAAAGAGTTTAAAGTAAAAATTAGTTTCAAGCAATATATTTTTTATTCAAAACTTTAAATGAAAATATATTTCTGACATTCAATTCATTTTATAAAGTCTGCAGTGTATTCAGGAACATATCAGATGAGTTATGTAGCCTTACAATATTCTTCGTAAGCAGTACGCGAGAAAGTAAAATAATTAAAAGTTAATAAATAATACGATACTAATAGTGTTGGCAATCAAATGCAAGTAGATCGAAAAATACATAATAGTAATTATTAAACACTATGGTATTGTAATATTCAAAATCAAAAGCAAAAATTTTCACCCTTCGTAAACCAAAATTACCTCCTTTTTTCAAAACTCATCCATACCATGGATACCAAACCAAACACCAGTTAAGTACCTAGGAGTAACAATGGAACCAAAATTAACCTGAAAAACACATATCACAACAAAACATGCTCAAAAATTATAAAACTCTATCCCTTATTAAATAATAAATCTCCACTTAGCACTGAATGCGGTAAAAAATCTATAAATCATTAATCAGACCCTCACTAACCTACGCAAGACCCGTTTGGATAAAAGCAGCCCATAGTCACATTAACAAACTTCAAATTATACAAAATAAGTACCTCAGAAAAATCACTAAAGTTCCATGGTTTATAAGTAATGAATAATTACATAAAATTAACAACATAAATGAAAAATAGAATCAATTCAGGACCATATTATCAAAATTTGAAAAAAATTTTATAATATACTACCAGAATCCCCAGCTACAGCAACTTACAATCTAGGACAATTACAGACAACCACAGAGAATCCACTCACGCTATCCTAAGGGTATTATCAAGCCTCCTGAAATATCAGAAAATATAATCTTTGTCTCTCTCTCTCTCTCTCTCTCTCTCTCTCTCTCTCTCTCTCTCTCTCTCTCTCTCTCACACACACACACACACACACACACACACACACACAAAACATAACTTGACAATCTCTTTTTTATTTTTATTATATTGACATTTATACCTGTGGATGGTTCATTCTAATGTTACTTGCCCTTGAAAGGCAGAAATGCCGAACAAGAAGTAATTTTTTTTTTTAATTCTAAAAATATATAAAAGTATTAGTATATTATTACCGCGAACGAAAGACAGTCATCATTATCACCTTGTTATGAGAGTGGAGTTACAATAATGGGTTACAACTACCAACAATGACTGCTCATCTATTCGTTTACACATTTAAGACAATTAGAGAACCCAATTTAAAATGAAATAACATTAATATAAATATAATAATAAATAATAATAAAATTAATAATAATAATAATAATAATGATAATAATAATAATATGCAACATGAAATAATATACAAATTCTACCTTACGTAACATTCAACTGCGTACATTAGAGCGAGCGACTGAAGGATAGTAATCTTTATTTCATATTTATTTCCAATAGGTTTTAAATAATTTATAAAAGATTAATTTGTAGAGTTATAGCAAAACCTCCAATGTAAGAAACTAACAAAGAAATATGAAATAATATACACATTCTAACTTACGTAGCATCCAACAGCCTCAAAACATTTCTAAAATTACGATTACGAAGCGCAGGATTTTCAGAGCGGGCGATTAAGTTTGACGCTCAATTACTCAAAAAATACTCATATTATGGAAAGATCCAATATAACTTTATTTGAATATCTGTTTTTGATTAACACTTTTAATTAAGAAATAAATGTGTATATTCATAATTGTAGTTGTAGGAAGACATCGAGAAAAGTTTGAATTATTTCAATTTTCGAAAAATAAGGGTTTCCAACCAACATAAGACATGCGTCATGCTCTTAAATGTCCTTTAGACTATCCAACAACAAAATTTAATCAAAATCGATGTCGTCATTTTTTTGAAAATTTTGAAAATGTTCAACGGGCTTCATGTTTAGTACTTCATGAAAATGTCCAAGGGGCTTCATGTAAAGTACTCCTCAAAATAAAAATACCCATTTTAAAATCAAGGGACCGCGACATCAATCGAGACATCAGCCAGAACGACAGGGGAATATCAATTTTGGAGAAAATCGGCTGAACAGTTTAGCTGCTAGCTTTGTTCACAGACGGACGGACAGGCAAACGTTTGACCGTCAATCACTCTTTCGGTACCAAGGATCCTCAAAACATTGATTGTGGCTACACCACGTGGAAGAAGATTTTTTTTAATTTAACAACTGAATTTATCCACTTTTTCGTTTCCAAAGCCCTGTTATAATAGTTTTTCGGCCGGAAATTCGCCGTTTTTTCGCGCAGCACTACATAACTTTCTCTTCTTCGTTCTTTCTTAAGCGAGAGAAAGTAAAAATTATGCTTCATATTAACTAAAGATCTAATTTTGCAGAACAGGTTTCATTAAGGTGGTATGTTTGCTAGGCCTCGGTGAAGTATCCCTTTAATTGAAAGCAAAATCTGTGTTCTTCAAGATGGTAAGAAAAAAAAATTGGCCCATACCGACCTAATTTGTAAATAACAGACTTAATTAGTTCAAGGTCTTATGTACACATTTTTGCGGGCATATTTTGTTGTTGCTTTTTTATTGAAGAATTATACGGTGAAAATAGTTTTTTTATTCAATACACAGTAATTGTTTTTAGGAATCAGTTGCTATTAAATGTGACATACCCCATCAGGCATTCTGAGAAGTAATTGATACAAACTGCTGCGAAATTTATCTCAACCAAAGTACTGGCGCTCGGAATACGAGTTGTGCTGCACAAATCATGCTGTTGCCATCACTGTATCTCTTCAGATACAAGATAAAACACCCTAAATCAAAATGTTGTACCAAACACAACCAAAACAATATTTGACGATAATTCACGTTCACTGTAAACACTGTGGTCTATTCAACGCAGAAACAAAGAAAAGTACGGGCGCCGAAGACAACCTAACATATTAGGTATTGCCAACTTGTAAAAATGAAAAATCGTGTTAGAGACTAAACTTTTTTGTAAATATTGTTTTTCTAGAGCAACTATTCAATACTTCCCTTTTAACTATTTACAAATATTTATTTAAATGTTCCGTTCACGTGTACAAACAGCTATTGCTAATTTGTAGGAGTAATAAATGGTTGAGAATTTGACTAAAATCTAGCAGGAACATTAACCTGGCATGAAACTTAAGAAACAAATTGGCAAATAAATTCAATAATGCAGTTGTAAAATAGGGTCAATTAAGTTCTAACGTTTGCAATTTTTGAAAATGTAGAAGTTTTATGGGAAATTGAATCTTTGACAGTTTATACTGCACTTTTTCTGTTCAAGCAAACAATTTATAGAAAAAAATGTCCTAGAGATTTCATGTAATGTACACCCAAAAATTAAAAGATTCGCTTCAAATTCGGAGCGCCTCGAGTTCGGCCAGATCTAGCAGGTAAAATTCATTTTTCGGAAAGCCTTGTGAACTTTTTATGGGATAGAGTTGTCCTGAGACCGATAGACGAATAGACGACGAGAGATGGATAGACGGACGCAGAGACACGTTGCGAATAAAAGGACATTCTAGGTAACAGGAATTCCAAAAACGGCTAGACATTCATTGTATTAAGGGCATAATACAAAGTAATTAATGACACTACATTCAATAACATTCATAGGAACAATAGATGATCCTTTCTCTATTGTTTGTAAAGGATTACAAACAATTGCAAATTGTATTCTACTAATTCTTTAAAAATTTGTGAAACACTTCAGGGAAAGATTCGAGGGAGGGTCGAAATTGTAATTTTCGAAAGTTCAGTTTTTACACATATATAGGTAGGGGTGGCTCTACTCTCAAAACAAATTTAAAGAAGAAATGTATTCTGGGATTCGTGAAAATTGAACTTGACGGAATGGCGTACCGGTACCCCGGGAATATTTTTTTAAATTATATTATAAATATATAACTATTTCTTTTCGAATTAAGAATTAATTTGGGGAGCGTTCCAGGACCTTATGTTTTAGAAATAAAAATATATATATATATATATATATATATATATATATATATATATATATAGAGAGAGAGAGAGAGAGAGAGAGAGAGAGAGAGAGAGAGAGAAATCTTGCGTAGGTTTCGTTTGGTAATTGTCACGATTATGCTTAAAATTACAGAAAAAATAGTCATATTTTCATGAAATTGTATTAAATAATTTAACTTTGTGAAATACGTTTCATTATGAAGAATATCCATCTTCCATACAGTCATAAGAGGGAGCTAAACAATTTGAAACGTTTCGCAATTTTTGAAGTTTTAATGAATATTGAACCAGGACCATTCTAACACGCGTACTTGGCTCCATTCAAGCAAAATATTAAAGAACAAATTTGAAGCGATTTTAGACAAGAATTAGAAAATCTCCTGGAACATTCAAATAAAATACCTCGAAGAGTTAAATGATCCGTTTCAAACTCGAAGGGCCGCGATCCTCGAAAGGTCGGTCAGCGAATTTCCATTTTGGTGAAAATCCTATGTAAAGTTTAGTTACTAGTGTTGTTCACAAATGACTAGACGTTATGAAAAAACAACACTATTTTTGTATCAAGCTCTCGTATAACGTCGATTTTCACTTTTGACTATAATACGAATCTCCTCTTTAAGGCCAAGGGCCCAGAAAACGTATTTTCTGCGAAAATTTGGTGTAGTGTATTTTGTCAATGAGCTTTAAATCTGTATGTGACGTATGGAGGAGAAGTACAAGCTGTGAACGTCTCAAAATATCGGCAGTTTTTCTGTAACAATATTTCACTTCCTCCGCTTGGAGTGTCCGAGACACTAACTGGTATTATTACAGCTAATAAAACTATAACTCACTATCACGTAGCACCTGTGATTCGAGTAATATAAGTCTTATACTATAACGTATTATAACGTATAACGTATTTCTTACAGCAAAGGAGAATATTTCAACCACCTCTCAGAAAGCTATGTACTACATAGAAGTGCCACCACCATAGCAAATAATGACCAGTTCCTGTTTTGTCCTGTCAACTACTTCCTAACGAAGCCAGAACTGTTTATTACCATACGTTGTCAAAAATGTTTACCAAAGTTGAATCTATACATTGCAGATTCTTTCAACAAAATTCATTTCCAAAGTAACAATTGTTAGAAATCATGTTCAGCTTTAAACGGTTACACACGCATTTTTCTCAGATTCTATACAATCAACGGAAAATGTAATGAATATTTAGTCAAAGAAGAAACTAATTTACTTTTAATGATACAAACATTTCATCATTAAGTTTCCAATGAAAATGAAATATAATTTTCATTAATGCATGATTTTAATTTATATTATATTCCCCCAATATACAAAGGATGGACGTCAATTCAGAAATTTCTTGGGAAAGTATATTATTTACGAAGGATTTATACACCATTAAATGATACATTGATTTTCTTATTTAAAGAAAGAAAGAATATTCTTGTTGGTCTGGATAGCCGAGGTCGCTGAGGCTGTACGGCCGTGGGTTCGAATCCCGCCTCGGGCATGGATGTATATGTGTGCCTGTGTTGTCCTTACGTGTCGTGTTCCCCCTTCAGTTAACCCAGAGTAAACAATCACAGTAGTCGCTACATGACCTAGTAGTTAAAAAAGTGACCTAAGGAAAGAATATTCTCAGGGGATTCCTAAAACATATTTTAGATTGTTCTGAAATTTATTCTCATGTAGAAATGAATGTCAGAAGTATTGACAAAACAATACAATAAATTTTAGAAGAACAATCGAACATATACTATTCCAGTTGTCCTTTTATTCCTTTAGCTATTCTAACAAAATCACATGTTGCAAAAGACAAACTAAGACCTCCATAAATTATAAGATAAAGTTTAAACAACATTTACAATAGAAAGGCTGAAGAAAAATATAGCAAACCTAGAGATATTTCATAAAATGTTCTCTGACTAAAGGTCTGTGTATTTTACTATTAATAAACTATTGTAATTTACTAAGAACTAACTTTTTTTGGTTATTTAAGGTCGCATAAACACCTAGGTCATTAGCGACCACCATTGGAGTTTTCGGTATGGTAACTATGAAGATGAAACGATATGGCGATGATAAGGAGTGAAAGGACGAACACAATACAACCATGCCCGAGGCGGGACTCTAAACCGCGACCCTTCAGTCCGAGATCCTTTAGGATCACTAGGACACTACTGCCTTAGCGATCTCGAGCATTGGATAGGCAAATAGGACATGTGAGGGTGTTGTTGGTGATGATTTATTCGTTGATGACCACTCAAGCGCTGAAGCCTACGCAACCCTCCGCACAGTCAAAGATTAAGCGCGTCTTCAGCGCATACAAGAATTCTGCCCCTGGGATTGTGAAATATCGACAAGAACTAACATTGTAGAGCAGAAAAGATCTGGTTTTCAAAAATGCATAAATCAGAAAAAGCCATCCCTCATCGCGGTGAAAATGAAACATGGCAAGCCTGATAACCCGTGACCTTATTCCATGAGGCGTGCCCGTGACGCCATTATGATCAAATCTTTTGAAGGCTGACACGGGGAAAGTTGCGAAGCCATCCCCTTCTCCAATTCTTGCCCCCTCTCGTCCTGTCCAGAGGGCTCTCTGGCGTCCACAGACTTCTCCAGGGTCTGCTAGTCAGTAAACTTTGCATTGAACTGAAGCCACCAAACTAATGATCGTTCTGTCACAGGCACCATTAGGCAAATATTCGGACAGACAACGATGACTGTTAGTCACCATGCCAACGATCGAATCCGCATCCGAAACCAACTCCAAATTTGCAAATGTAGAGTAGCGCTATGGAAAATGAGCACTAATGATGAGACATCATCGGAATATTCCGTATGCGTAAACTTAAAACTTTAGTAGTTTTAATATTAACTTTAAAATGAGTGTACGTTTTGTTCCCACATCTATGTATAATTCCTACAAGTGGTCATAAATAAATATTAAATAAATTTTCTACACAGTCTGAAAATTGAATTTAATGGAACCCCCCCCCCCAAGAACTTGTGAAAGCAGCCCGAATTCCTGGCTTAAACACTTATTGCTGATTTGTTATTGCGCATACCTTGACTTATAAACATTATTTATTGAATAATTTAACACCTTATCAATACTCATTTTACATACACACAACTAATTTTAGTCGTGGGGAATACCATTCAGTTCAATAATTAAAACGGGCCTGAAATCGAATATTTTAATAGTGACCTTGACAAGAAGGAAAATATACAAAATCAAAAATACGCAGAGAAACCTACGCTGCATTAACCTCTTTCAATTAGTTTCTTAAACGATCAACCGAGCAATAACAGCGCACGGTTTGAGCGCCGCACGTCACGAGCAGTTGCCACCAAAGCGCAGTCCAACGGCCCGAAGCGGACGGCCAAGTGGCTCAGGGGCCTTGGAAGGGCGATGGAGGGGAGCGCAAGTCACCGGACACGCGGTCGTTAAGGCAGGTGCTCGTTAGGCCCACCCGCGTCCCACCCGCTGTTTGGCCACCCATTACTTAATTATCACTGGTCGCGGCAGCGCGTGCCCGGGCGAGTACCCACCGCGAAGGCACGGGCGAGGGCGTGGGCGTGGGCGTGGGCGAGGGCGCCGCCGCCGCCGTCGCTCCGTCCGTGCGTCGGCTGTGGTGGCGCCGCGGTGGTGGTAGCGTGGCGGCGTCGCGGCGTCGGCGTCGGTGGGCGCGCGTCGACTGGCGCCGCGGCCCAGTGAGGCGGCTCCGCCGCCACCGCCACCGCCCTCGCGCTGCGCAGGCCCGCGCCTATCCCTACCCCCCCGCAGGGCGCACGTGGAATGTCGCCGCCCCCCTCCGTCACAGGCGTTCCTCAAGGGCCTTCATTGGATTCGTCTGGTTTAAAGGCTATCTGTGTCTTCAGGGGTAACATTGTGAATTTATTTCATTCGCTTAAGGATTAAACTTGACTTACTTTTAAACAGTTTTAATTCCCACCTTCTTACGTGACCACATCAAGCCAATAAACGTTGTGTTCTTTTAACCCTCACACTAATCAAATAAGTTCACAATACTACCACTGAAGATATTGAATGTCTTTAAAGAAAATAATCCCAATAATTAAAAAAAATAATCCAACTTCTTAAACCATACAACGAAATGTATTTATTTTTATCACTAATAGATTACTTGGAGTTCGCCTGGTGTTTACGCACCGCGCCACGTGCTTTGCTCACCTCGCCCGCATCGTTTGGTTCCGATGCCGCCGCCTAGGTGTATCACGGGTTATATCGTTTTCAATAACACAAATTTTCATGTGGAACGAAATAAAAGATAGCATTGAGGAATAGCAAATCTCTATGTCTTTATGGCTGCTCAAAAGTCTTCCAGAAAAAATGTACCAATAGCTCCAGCAAGGTTCAACACCTTCTGTCGAACATTGACATGCCCACATTCACTTCCAACCAAAAAATTTTACATATTAAGATCAGGTTTAAAGGTGAATGCCCAACTGGTGTAGAATGGAATGTTCATGTCTACTCGGAGCCTCGGTGCGAAAGGTATTGGTAAAGGTATGGTGTTTAGTGTCTTTTGACAGTCGTATCTTCTCACAATATGTAACCCGACAAGTGTTTCAGTGTCTAGTTTAATGTTTCTCAAATCTTTTTGCTTGCTGCTTTACGACATGGGAAACACAGCGACACAATCATAGTGTAGAAGCTAACTTGTCTGGATGATAACTTCCAATACTCAGAAACTGCTGTCGATACTAATTGAATTTTCATACCTGTACGAATAAGCATTTTCAGCATTGGGTCTCATTAAATATAAAAAAACCTGCTTTGCGACTTCTTTCTTTGGATGAAGAATTAAGGCTGTATTTTTAATACCTCGCCGTTTATAACTAATGCGAAAAGTAATAAAGTCAACATTTACAATTAAATCACACATATATGGCATTCATTGACATACTGTTAATTTGTTGTTAATATGTAACTCCTCATCTTTAAAAAATAACACCAGTAACATTTTAAATATCTTTAAGATTGTTTTAATTCACGAATTTTCGTTTTAAAAATATTTTCGCCGCGCACCCTTTTATTTTTATTTAATACTAGGTGACCCGGCGAACTCTGTTCCGCCTTAACAGCCGGTCCCATCTTTTTCTCGCGTCGCACTCACTGTGAACTGTACTATCACAAACTACTATACTCACAAACTGTACTATCCTTGTTGCACTGCGTACGTGCCAAAACGTGCGTTCTCACACAGGAACGCTGTCACAGGCAACAATGACCGCTAACATGCGAAATCACGCGAAAACGTGCAAAAACGTGCGTTCTCACACAGGAACGCTGTCGAACGGGATAAACAGTATCCTATGTCCGTCTCCTGGCTCTAAGCTTCCTGCTCACCAAGTCGGTACAGCCGTTCTTGAGTTATAAATAGTGTAACTAACACGACTATATATAGATATAACGGCGAACGAAAGGCGGCAATCATTATCGCCTTCTGTTATCAGTGCGGCGTTACAACAATGGGTTCAACAGGCAACAATGACCGCTAACATGCGAAATCACGCGAAAACGTGCGAAAACGTGCAAAAACGTGCGTTCTCACACAGAAACGCTGTCGAACGGGATAAACAGTATCCTATGTCCGTCTCCTGGCCCTAAGCTTCCTGCTCACCAACTTTCAGCCAAATCGGTACAGCCGTTCTTGAGTTATAAATAGTGTAACTAACACGACTCTTTTATATATATATATATATATATATATATATATATATATATATATATATATATATATATATATATTATTCATATAAAATAAAACAGTTTAATATCTATATGTGACGTTTGTGGGAGGAGTACAATTAGCGCTCATTCTCTTGAGCTCTCAAACCCTTACCACCTCTCTTAGCTGAGTTATGAATGAAGGTGCCATGGTACGTTGATTTTCTCCCCCATACGTCACATATAGCTTTTTACTGTTTTTTAATTAAATAAATATCTAAATGAATGTCCAGAAAAATGAGAGCATACTTGACATTCTTTTGTCTATGGATCGAGGGAAACTGAACTCGTAAAAGTGATCCGGATGGTATCCACTAGTCTCGTGTATAATTTCCTAGTGTTGATTTGAGAACCAGTAATCTAATAAATGGAGCAGAAATGTACTGTACTGGCGTAAATACGTACTAGAAGATTTTACTCTTAAGTGACATAATAAACACTATTATAATGTTTTTTTATTGAAATTTTGTTTTGTTATGTTTTATTGAAGAATTTGTCACCCCACATGTGCTCCAGTATATCAATGTTACGTGGAGGTGTGGACTTATAGAAACCTATGAACAGCATACCTTATCGATTCCTCCGGCGGGAGAGCGTCAACACTTCGACGAATAAACTGCTTCCGTAGGGAACAATATTTTTGTTTTATTTAATTTGGGAAAAGGGCTGCGTTTCTCTTTCGCTGGGCTCAACCAGACACTTGTTTAGGATGACGCTGGCAAAACGTGTCCCTGGCGAGGCTCCACTAACTGAGTGACGGAGAGGAGAATTATCCCCATTGAAGCAAACACGTGGGCGGTGTAGGAGGATGCTTCGCGGGGCCCTGTGTGGTGGGAGGGTCTTGTTCTTGCGCTGGCGGGGGAGGGGGGCTGGAGGGGCGGCTAATGAGGAAGCGCTGACCGGCGCCGCCCGGTGCCAACCGCTCAGGAGCCAGTCGCCCCGCGCTGCCGACTGCCGCCGAGCGCCCAACACTCAACTCCGAACGCCCAGCGCTCAACGCCCCTCGCAGGCACCGCCGACGCAGGTAGGCAATGCGAATCCCCATGCTCCCTCCAACCACCCGAACGATGCCCGTAACAAGTTTGCCTCAACCTCCGATCTGCAGAACTCTACACCAAATATCATAAACCAATTCAACATTCGGAGCACGTTCGATAAAAATTTGGTGTTTTCTATTACCTTGTTTGTTCGTTAGTTAGTGATGCCGGACGCGTCAACAGCTTAGATCATTAGTCCCGTAAGTGTAGTGCATGTTTTTTCCTTGATAGATGGCTATGATCTTCCCCCGCTGGATGGCCAGATCCGGCGCCGACCTACCGTCAGCTAGCGGGGTTTCCCCTAACTAGAACTTTCCCTCCAGCGGGGCACCGCCCCAGCCGGGACAAGTTCTAAGCTCCCGACTGGTTTCCCGGAATATGTGGTAGTGTTGTGCATGTTAGTGTAAGTGTGTATAAGGGGTGAGGATAGGACAAGGAAGAGGCAGGAAAGATCGCGCGCTCCGTGGCCAGTTTGTTAGGATACTGCTCCGGCATTCGCTTGCTGTTGATGGAAGAAACCACGGAAAACTACCGATCAGAGTAGCCGGCCGCTAGATTTCTCCTCCAGACAGCGTCTGAATTTGACCTAGCCGAAAAGCCAGTGTCGAAAGTCCTGCCGCCGTCAGCACTCGAACCTAGGACCTAGGTCAGAGGTGCTGCAGCGACATCAGTTGATGCACCGAGCTACCGCTCCCGGTATCTTGTCTGTTGATGATATGAGTCTATTTAATGATACGCCACATTTTGGAATTATTTCGAAGTGTAACGATTGAGGTGATTAAAAAAATGATACAGAGTAAAAACGTAAATAACTATTTGTTACCACATTACTTTCGCGATTTATTTAAATTTGGCACATAACCTCCAATAAACAGTTATAAGCTCTCGTTGATACAAATCTAGGCTCATCTCGTACAATTTCAAGTATCGCGCCCAAGATGGTTTTATTTCTTTGCAAAATGTGCGAGTCTATTTGAAGATATAAGCACACGCGAAATAATATTATACATTTAAAATACTTCATTTCTCAGCGATGTTACCAGAGACGCACTATTTGCACGAGCACTAGATGCGATAATTTCAAGGAAGTCGAACTTCCAGAAGACGGCATTTTGTTTGCAGTGTTCAAACGCGACAAGTGCATCTGATCACTGGATTGTTTCTACAAGAGAGAGTATTTTCTCGTAGTCAAGAGCTGTTAATCCCTATTCAAATATCAGAACTTTATTTACAATAATTGCCGACCACGTAACGTATGCTCCTTGAATGCATACAGGAACACGCGCCCTACACATGGGACATCACATGACAGCCGCGTGGAGATTTGATAAAAACAAAGACGTGAAAATAACGCCAACACAGGTGATTCATAATATCGTTCTTGAAATATTTAGGGTTTGCAATCAGATTCTAACGCTTGCATGGGCTGACAAGTGATTGTTATATTTTAGGAACATCAAGGCATCTCAGTACACGTCAGTCGTCATTCCAAGTTTTTTGCTTTATTGCTCTCCCAAAAATCTCCAATGACTATTTTGATGTCTTAACACCATTTTTACCTCTTTATCAAATTCCGTGTTCTCTATTAACATACTATTGCACACGTGATGTTTTTGTTCTGTGGTAATCTGAACTTTACTTATATGCCACTTCTTCAGTTCTCAATCGCCACTTCGATACTGGAAGCCAGAAATAATCTAAATCAAATATTTCTAAAGTTGAAATATTGTTGTTTATAATTGTTTATATTGTTATATATAAAGTTGATTTTATGTTTTTGCGTTGCAGATGCTTATATTATTGTAATAGTTAAGTAACCATTCCCATTTAGATTACATTTTCTGTGTTTTTCCTCCGAGTCACTGAAACAATTCTGTCATTCCTTCTTTCGTTTTGCTTGAAGATCGATTTCAGAAACGCTTGAAGTTTTCCGCTCTTCTCCCTCAAATGTCACATTAAGTTATTTCTGTTTATGCTCAAAAGCAAAAATTAATAAATAAAAAACACGGATCGTTTGATGTCTCTGGAACAGTATTAAAATGTAATCATGATGACGTTAGCATATAAATCCCTTGAGGGGCAACGTTGCCTGCGGAAGCGCGCAGAATTGGCGAGATACCCCTCGCTCGGATCCACGCGAAGCAACAAGTGGGCGAGCTGACAAGCAGGCACCCCCCCATCCGTCCAACACCTCTGCCTCGAAGCTTCATGTAAAGTTCCCCCAAAAATCAAAACATCCGTTTCAAACTCGCAGGGCCACGAGCTCAATTCCCACTTTTCGCGCAATTCCCATTGTCAATTTTAGAGAAATGCATTGACCCCAAACGGACAGAAAGACAGAAGTTTTCCCGTCAATACATATTATAGGAATAAAGATCACCCACAAAACGTGGATACTGACTACACAACGAGTTAAAGAAAGTAATTTATAACATATGGGAAAAGTATCCACTTTTTCTCAGCAGGACCCGACAATACGAGTTTTCCTGTCGAAAAATCGCCGATATTCGACACAGTATTACACTATTTTCTCTTTATCTTAGATGCAGTAGAGCGAACAAGTAAACTAGTGATGGTACAACCTTCTCGCATTATTTTAAAATTTGAACTGTCGAAAATTCAGAGCTCAACGAAAATGAGGATTTCAGATTTTTATGTGTCATTTTTATGCGGCCTTCGTTCTATGCGTGGGGAAAATAGTGTGCTGTATTTTCAAATATTACAAAAAAAATTAAGATCTTTAAAAAAGATGATTTAAGTTTTTTGAAGGAAGCTGTAATTGTAGCATAAATCCTGCTTGAAGTTCTGCAATTTATAAAAAGACCATTTTCTCAAAAACGGGTTCCGAATTTCTTTAATTTTCTTTCCAGAGAAAGAGAGAAGAATGCTTTAATAATGGCGCAGGTGTCATTTTCGTTGAACTCCCCGCTTTCTCCCACATTTGAAAAGTTAAAAAGAATGCGAGAATGTATTCGATTTTGCAAAATCATCTGTCTGTGTATCAGTGTCTAACGCCTAAACGAGATGATTTTCTCGAAAATTGATATCCACCGTACGATATTAAACTCGAGACCCTGCGAGTTTGAAACGGATATTTTATTTTTAGGATTTAGCTTATGAACTAAAGCCTCTAAAGTTTTCCAATATTTTCACAAAAATTGCTCAAATTTTTTAAAATTAAGAATTGCCCTTTAATAGCGGAAAGAATGCTGAATGAATTATCATATCGTATCATTGTATGTTGTATCATTGTTGTTGATATATCTGAACTTAGAAGGATCATATATATTTTATGACTAAGAAAATCCTTTATTCAAAGACTTCTTTAAAACAACAGGTTTGAAAATGTAAGTAGTTTTCGCGTAATTTTGCGTAAATTACAGACAGTTTTTAAACAAATATTTTTCAAAACGGATTCCAAATTTTTCTTATTTTTTCTCTCGTATGTATAAGAAAAGACGATAAAAAGTGGTACCGATCCCATTTTTGGCGAATTGTATATTTTGCGAAAGGTATAATATTGCAAAATTGCATTATTGACGATATATATTTTTTCTTAATTAAATCTGTTTTACAAAATTACATCTGCGAGGTCATTCGTGGCTCAGTGCGAAGTCACTTGCTTTTCACCAAGGAGATCCGGGTTCGATTCCGCGACAATCTCATGTGAAATTTGTTTGGACAAAACGAGTTTGCCTGTTTCACAAGGGCTAGTTCAACCCCTTGTAGAGCGTTCTAAATTATGTACCCCAGGGCTAATTCCTTCCCCATTCTGCCGTTTGGTGGTGAGGCGGTTATAAAAATGTTTGTCAGAATAAATGGTTCCTTTATCCTTTTCCTTTTTCTCAATATATTTTTTCTTTACATTTTATTTAAAAATGGCGTAGATCCCATTTTGAACGAACTGTCTAAATTTTCGAAAATTGCAGACAAAAAATTAATATTGCAAAACCGCAATTTTATGATAGATATTTTGTTCCTGAACGAAATTTGTTCTCTAAAACTAGATCTTGAAAAAATGTAACTGAAAGTCTCTGAATTTTCGGAAATTGCAAGAGCAAATGATTAAATAATTAGTTAACGTTTCAAATGTTGATTTTTACCATGATGTAGTGGTAATGTGGATGATGTGATATTTGTGAAGGTAACAATTTGAATGTCGGGGTCGGAAAAATGTTTTGCTGGTTATAAATTTTAGATACTACGGTAGAAAGGTGGCAAGTTCATATAGTTTTACAATATTGCTTAACCGTCAGAAATAATGAGAGAAAGTATGTTGTGACACCACTAGTTGTTCAAAAGACGCAATTTACGGTTTAATAATCAGACTTGGATTCCGGCGTCTCCGCAATCAGAACAATAGAATTCATCTTTCTCATTGTTATCCGTAGCCGCAACTTACGATGAGATTAATTTCTTTTACCAGCTAATTACTCGAAGTTTCCCAGGAATTTATTTATCCATCACAATCAGCAAAAAGGAAACGGCTCTCTCTGTCCCACCCGCTTCGTCCATGCCGGCCTACCCGCCCGCCACCAAGCCCGCCCCGCCTGTAGCTTCGTGGTGAATAAAGACGACAGGATCTCATAAGAGTACATTTAATTTGTACATTAAATACAAGGATGGCTTAGGATTTGTACAAAGCATATATCACGTATCATTCGCGTGTCTTTTGTGGAAAACAGATGATGATCCGCTAATAACAACCCTTCACATGTTGATATGGCACCATGGTAATCGTTTGCCACGGTCGATTGTCTCTCATAAAGGGATGAGAGAGCTAGTCTGCGACGTTACACACCCAGTCCACCTCGGCCATCCCTATCCCGCCCCGCCCAGCCTTGCTCGCTTCGCTCCTCGCCTCCAACACCCCCAACCCCCTCCGACCACCGAGTTACGATGGCGAATGGAGAGCGTTGCGAATGGGAAATAGGGAGCAAGATCTGAGCTGGCCGGGTGTACTGAAGCCCTGAAGAGTACCGCGATATGTCGGTCGAAACGTCGGCACCTCAGCCTTCGATTCAGCGTCACCCGGACAGCCCAGATCATGATTCTGACCGCGGAAGCCTACGGTATCATTTAAATATGAAGCAAGTTCTTCCTCCAACAGGCGCGCGTTGCTCGCGCGGTGGGAGGAGTGGAGGGGGAGCCATGCGGCCGCTGCTACTGCTGCTGCTGGCGCTGGGGCTTCTGGCGGCCGTGAGGGCGGACGGCGCCGCCCACGCGGAGGTGCGAGAGGGAGAAGAGGTGGCGGAGGAAGAGGACGAGCAGGAGCAGGAAGAGGTGGAAGCCTTCGAGAAGGAGGAGGAGGAGGCCGAGGAGGAGACGCTGGAGGAGCGGCTGGCGGCGCTGGAGCGACGCGTGCGCTCCCTGGAGCAGCCGCGTGAGTCACGCCAGTGCTCTCTACTTTTGCCTGAAAGCTTTTCTCTTCCAGTAGACAGTCACCATATCTCTCACGCCCCTAATACAGTCGACTCCGGTTACAGTGAACTCGGATCTAGTGACCTTAAGTCACTGGTCCCGTTTCACTTATATTACGAATAAGCATAAGAAGATTCGGTTATAGTGAACCTGAACCTCAGCTATAGTGAATGTAAGACATGTCCTGGAAATTAATTCCCTCCTGGAAAAGAATATATCGCCTCAGTGTCACAAATTCCAACACTAAGCAGCTTGAAGAAAATCTTAGCTGAGGTGAAGGTAGGGGACCGGGAATGGGCACCTTATTGATGCCCTGCGGAAACAAACGCCATGCTCTCGTGGGCTACAACTGACGGGGGCGAGGCGCGGTAATCTGCTTCAACTTCAATCTTGGTGTTACTTGATATTCCGCGGGTCAAAGCACGTTAAGTTTTATTTTTTTAAAATTTATTTTAAGTCGCATCAACCGCTAGGTAATTAGCGACTAAATAAATACAATGTATTTACTTTACATTGACAATATTAACTTTTTACAATGATAATTATGAATGCAAAAACATAATACATGAACATGAAAATTATATCAATGATAATTACTACAGAAAGGAACGGGGGATCACATTATTGTAAGACAGTTAAATATTTCCCAAAACGTCTATTTCTGTACAAAATTTTGATTACTTTGGTAAGTATTATCACCTAGCATGGAACTAAAACTTTCCGTATCAAAAAATTGAAGTCTGACAGAATTATATTGGGGACATTTCTGGAGGACATGATTAATGTTCAGCAAGCAATTGGGCTAGGTTTTTTCTCTAGTAAATGGCTTTGGGAAAATTTGGTATGGTCTGATCTAATGCATGAAAAGATTATTTGTTCACGACGTGAGAGTTCACGACGTTGTCATACGTTTTGAGGGCAAAGAATTCACCAATCTTCTTATTAGTTGTGCTCGCTTTGAGATTATTCCATTAACTTGAACACATCTCCATCGCTATGCCAGTAAACGTCGTGAAGTCCTCAATTGCATACGACATTTTGTTGTTTACTTTCTCTTCAAAGTCAATAAGCAACATAGGTGCAGGTGATCTGCTAATCGAGATTCTTGCTTCTATATTCTTTGTAATATGATTGATTGATTGATTGAATGTAGTAGATTGATTGATTGATTGATTTGTTGTAGTTCATGCATTTTAGTATATTTGCTCTTCTTTTGATATCAGTGATGAGATCTTTAATGTGCTCTTTCCAAGTATGCTTACAGTAAAAAATGAGACCAAGAATTCTATTCGAAAAGAACCTTCTTATTGCTACCTCTTCCATTTGTAAATAAAGATCTCCAGCTATATTTTGTCTATATATCAAAATGCATTCGGATTTGGTTGGAGATATTATGAATTCCGAGATTAGCGTCCAGTTATGTATTGAGTTCAATGCATCTTGTGTAATTATCTGTGTGGAGGAAAGGTTCTTTTCTTTACTGAGGAATTATCATATCGTCCGCATACTTGCGAACGATCGTAGGTGATTTGATATTCTCCCTAGCATCCTTAATTGCAATCAAAAATAAACTTACACTTAGGGTGGATCCTTGTGGAATCCATTCTCAAGTTTGATTTTTTCAGATAACTGGTTGTTAGCACGTACGTGAATACATCAATCACTAGTAAAAATTCATTATAAAACTAAGAATGTATCCATTAATGCCGATCTCTTTAAGTAGCCATATTACTCGAGGTATCCAGATCATATCGTACGCCTTTTGGACATCTAGGTTGATGGCAATGAGATGTCTGTAGTGGAGGGCATCAGTGATGTGAATGTCCACGCTAATAAGATGTAAGTAGAATACCCAGGTCTAAAGCCAAATTGATTGTCTTCAATGATGTTATAGTGACTTAAAACCATCTTAAGGGAAGGCACCTGTAAAATTTGATGAAAACTTCAATTTTTGGTTTTTATCATTATAAGTAAGATCGCACTTTGTATATTCTTATCGCTGAGTCAGATTCCTCTGAGATGCATTTAAATGCTCGAAACGATTATTTAAATGTCCATGCGCGCTGTGTATCACGCCCCCTTTTTGCGCACTGTGGTCTTTTCCAAATATTACTATAACAAAATTTGAATTTCCCATTTTTTTAAAAGTAACTTTTTGTAAACTCCTTGAAGTATATCTGAATGTAGGAAATCAGTGTGGGAAACACATTGTAACAGTAAGCGTTTCTTGAATAGTGTCCTGGTGTTAGTCCTCTTCTTTCGGTATAGTAGTATTCTTGTAGAAGTTTCATTAGCGTTTTGTGATTTATATTTTATTAGCATTTTTAGTTAGTTATTACGAGTTTTTCTTCAGTATTTATTCAGTTTTTTCGTTATAAATATAAATACTTTTTTAGTGAAATAGTTGTATGTCAGATGTCGTTTATAGGATAAAAGCGAGAAGAAATACCTAGTCATAAAAATAACATGAAAACTGTTCTTTCTTCAGAAGTTGTAGAAATAATCCTTGTATACAGAAGACTTGCTTCTGATGAAATATTCATAAAGATGCACTAGGATCAAAACGTCCAAAAGAAACATTTGTAAAAAAAAAATGTTGGACCATTGTTTCACAGAAGCTATTTGTTTAAAATGGAATGTCAAATTACACAAAAGGTTCAATTGTAGGAAGTTCATCAAGTGAAGCATCATAGAAAATAAGATCAAAACGTGACCAACGCAGACTCAAACGCAGTGTTGAAGCCAGTAAACTATCTATGAAATCTAGCAGGAAAAACTTAAATTAATCTAAATTAAGAAAGAACAATGCCAAAAGTCTGTAGAAGGTCTACATATGCAGCTGGTAGTTTTTAGGGTGTCAGAGACACAATATACGTGTATAGCTTTAAATTCATTTTTCCGAAACTTACTTTTCCAGCAAATTAGAGTATTTAAAACATCCCTTAGGTCACACTGTTTTGAATATTCTGTTGACATTTTTACAGTAGTTTAATATATTAATAAAGAATAAAATTTGCTTCCCTGAGAGCCCAGATTTATTTAGTTTTCGTTCTGAGTTCATATAAACATTTAAAAAGAAAAAATAGTATATTTGCATTCCAAATATTCAACCTTTTTTTAAATAAAAACTGTTAAAGTTATTGATGTAATAAAAGCAACTTTTCTTCTTACAGGTCTTCAAATTATGTGGTGAAAATATTAAAGTGATCAACAAATATTTGCATCAATTGGAGCGTTCTTTAACGAATGGAAATGCAAAATAAATTGGTGCAATTGTTACTATTAATATGTTCATTATGTAGTAAGATTTTGAGATTGAAAAGAAAATTCCTTAGAGAAATCCAATTTTCACAGATGCCTCCGCTTAAACGTCTATCAATAATCTCTTCAATTATCTTACATTGGTTACAGATTAAGGAAATCGGGCGATAGTGAATCGTTGGTTGGTCGATAGTTGAATCTTGATTTGTCTGGTTTAAGGATGGGGACCACATTTGCTGTTTTCCATTTATTGCGGAAGGTTTTATTTCTAAACGTAAAATTAAAAATATTGAGGAGAATCTCATTGTCATCTATAGAAAGATTCGTATGAGGATGTCCCATCCGGCCAAAGTGTCGAGTTGTTTGTTATAATGATAACTTCGTTTACTTCCTGCATTGTGTTTGGAACTTTAAGTAGATCAGAACATTCCGGTGAGGTTTGGCAGCAGTGGTTATAGAATTATTCGATTACATTTGTATCCTTCAAGAATTCTTTATCATAATTCGCTGAACTAGAATTGGATTGGAAGGTTTCAGCGAGCATGTTGGCAATTGTAGCAGAATCATTTATAATCCCATTGTGGAATTGTAAAAAAAGAATGTTGTTAGTGTGGCGTCATGGAGAAAAACACACACAGACATTTACAAGTATGTACAAGTTTATTTACACGTATGTACAATAACTAAATTCTGCTCCAACTACACACCTTTGAGTATTTCCCTGTGGATACCCCACATAGCTAGGGAGGCCCCGCCTCCACTGACGCTTCTCCCGCGCCACTACCGTGACCTCGTCACCCGTGCAAGAGGCAGGACACGCTCCACCCTGAGCGTAAAGTTTTGCGCCTCGCGAGAGGTTTCCAAAACAAAACCCCCGTGTGAGCTCGTCGGCTCGATTTTATACCTAGAGTGTAGCCGTCACGTGACCGTCCTTGGTGTAGGAGGGAGGCTCGCGTCTACCACGTGACCTTCCAGGTCAAGCTGGCGTCCACTTGTTGTTCAACTTTTAAAGTAACACTGATAATTCCTAATATTAGCAAAGTGATTATTCTTGAAATTGGTTTCTTGCAAACAAATGATGTCCAAGTCAAAATTGTTGTATAATAGTTGCAGATACTCAAGTCGACAATAGTAGCCATTAATATTCCATTGAAGTATCTTCATTTGTTATCTTGAAATTTATTTAGGACTGGTGTTTCTCATGAGACATAAATCCAAAAATTTAGTGTCAGATAGTTTTTTACTAGATTCAGACTCAGATGGGTCTGATTCCGCTAGGTGTTTCTGCAGTTCTTTTATTAGTCTGGTGAGTGCATTTGATAATTCTAGCTTTTAATACAGAGTAAATGTCATTGATCATTTTTATAATGGATGGGATATCATTGCAATAGTCCTTGATTATGGTTAGAGGGTCAGCAGAGCCCAGAGTATTTTTTCTAGAAGTACATGTAGTTGATTTGCTCACAGAGGGAAAGAGTTTTGGTTCATTTCGAACAGAGCTTTAGTTGGACTGAGCAAGTCTTCAAGGGTTTTATCAGGATTGCTATCTTGGTCGAGTTCTTGATGTTTTGAAGAACTCTTTTTCTGTTTCTTTTTTTTACATTTTTCACATAATTATCTTGATTAGTATTATTATCTTTAACATTATTGGATGCTTCAGATAGGGAAGATGATTCATTGGGGAGGCTTCATTTAAGAAGAGGGGAAAGTTCATAGGGTCACTTGATGAGGGGGCAATGGGTGTTGCAGTTATAGTAGGTTGTACTTCCAGATTATTAGGAGGGATAGTTGGTATATTTGTACTGGGAGTGTCAAGAAGGCAATTCTCTTTGGAATAATTTTGGAGGCAATTACTGGCAGTATAGCCTTCCATTTTACAATTTAAACGCTCCGAACGAAATATTCTCCGCAGAAAAAACAATCTGTATGATGTGCCTTTATACTCAATCAATGTTGACTGAAGACGTTGATGAATTTCCTCAGGTTGGATAAATACATGGCTTCTAAAAGTCATAATGTGACTCAAACTAGGATCTGAAAGACCAGCTCTAATGAAAGATATATTGGTAGCAATTTTGATATTGTGCTTATTAAAAATATTGATGATTTCCGCATTTGGAATAAACGGATAACATGTGATAATGTAATGCGCGTAAGCTTGTTAATGAGGGGTTTAACATTTACAGTAATATTCTTCATGCTTAGAGTAAGGCGTTTATTTGTAATAAGCTCAGCATTGTTCTTCGAGTTCAAAAATACACATATACTGTTGTTAGAGATTCTGGATATGAATGTAATAGCACTGGGAGGAACAATTTCAGTTAATTTGCCTATGTAGAATTTAACAGATAACTTTTCTCATGCATCCAGTAATATGGCTTGATCTATTGATGGAAAACTCACTATGTTTGCAGCTCCAGCATACAATTTCGTAGGTGGCTCTTGCAGGTTAGGGAACGTTGATTTCATCTTGGTGTTGGTTAATACAGCATTATCCATGAAGATAAGTCGAGCCAGCCGACAGACCGGCCAGAAAGACGTTGCACACTACTCTGACACTATAAATAACACAATAAAGTAATATTTACACTGAAGTGATTTAACTAAAGGATAGAGTGCACAGTTAAGCAGGTAGAGCGCAGCAGTAGGTGTTGCCTCGAACGCTGTTATAAGCAGACGCGTGGAGGTTTTACTCTCTTATAATATTCTTAAAGTCATGTTTCAGTTCTATCATTAGGGGACCGAAAAATTGAGAAAATGTGTAAAAAATGTAAATTTGATAGCAATAGATGGCAGCAGGAAAGAGGATGGAGTAAACCCAAAAAGCTGGGTCAGGCCAAAGAAATTAGGAAACAAACGAGTACTAGAAAATCTGTACCATCCTGTGTTTTTTTTTAACTTTTCCCTTTCATAGCGTAAAGGATGCTTGAAAAAATTCACAGGTCTCACTTTTGTCGATATCTTTGATTTTTCAAATTTCGCTAAAGTTGAAAATATTTTCGACGTCTTCTTACAATTACAGATTAAATATTTAATTTTTAAAACTAAAATCCGAAATTCAAATACAGGTTTTTAAATATATAATTGATCGGAAATCCATGAATAATTTTTCGGAAATACTGGTAATTTCTGCGTAATTTTGTGCAACGTAGGAAATTCTGAAACAATTATTTTCTCAAAAATCGCTCCAAATATATTTCTTCAATTTTTAATTTTTCGCATTTTCTAAGACAAAAAATTGCAATTATGCGCCGGAAAACGGCGAATTTTCAGCAGAGAAACTCTTATTGCTGGATTCTGGTAACTTTGTAAGTGGTAAATCTGGTTTCTTTCATAGCATAGAACAGGAAAAAAAGTTATACTGTTCATTTTTCATTTCAGATACATTTTTCGTGAACTTTCGGTATTTTCAAAACTTTCAAAACATTGACATTACAAAGAATAATATTAACGATAGATTTTTGTTTAATGAATTGTTATCTAAGAAATTAGATCTAAAAATTAATAAATTTTTTTAAAAATTCGAATTTTCGTGTAATTTTTGCTTGAAGTTAAAGCAATTCATATTTATTCTCAAATGCCGACCTCAAATTTGTTTTCAATTTTTTTCTATGGATGGGCGTTTAAAAACATTTTTCGATAAAACACACTTGTTTTGTGGAACCCTTGTGTCAAAAATGTGAAAAAATATTCTTATATGTACTAAATTATTTCCTTAAAACACGTGTGGTCAGTAATCACGTTTTGTAGGTACTTGATACCGTAAGATTGATTAACAGCAAAACACCTCTGTCTCTCCGTCTGTCCGTCCCGTTCAATCTCCCGTCCGTTCGACTGCTCGTTCTTTTTTCTGTCCTTTCGTTTGTCAGTTTGTCCCTCTGTTCTTACGTCCGTCTATTTGCCAGTCCGTCTGTTCGTCCGGCCGCCTGTCCGTTTGTTCGTCTGTGGTCAGTCCGTCCTCAACTGTGCGAAAGGTTTTCTCCCAAATTGTGTTTCCCAAGTGAACGTCCTGAAGGTTTTGAGATTTTGAAAGGGATATTTGAATGTTTGGGATTACTGTTCATAATCTCAGTTAATTTTTTAAAATTCCACAAAAAATTAACACTGAAAAAATACAATATCGATGATAGACTTTCTTTTCTTACATGAAAATGTTCTAAAATTAAGGTCTTTAAAGAAAATCATGTACAATGGATTGAAAAAAACAGTAGCTTTCGCGTAACTTTTACTTGAAGTTAATGCCATTTATAAAATGAATTTTTTTGAAACTTTATCCAATGAATAGATTAGAAAGACAAAAACGAAAAGCTGTTCCGGACGGTGTTTTCAAAAACGATAATACAGATTGATGATCTGTCTGTTCTTCCAAAGTGAAACAGTAAATTAATCTGCATCTGTTGACATGATAGATTTAGATAACGTCATGTACATTGTATCGTAGGATCTCGTACACGCTTAGGAAATGATCGACGCTGCAGAGATGGAGTAGCCAAGGTTGGTCGTGTCATTTTAAGAGGATTGTTTTCTTATGAAAGACAACTTTCAACACACATACCGTCGAATTGATATCGTATCTACTATGTTCTGGAATGGAATTTATTAAAAGAATCTACAAGAATCAAGTCTGTAATTCAAGTAGAGGTGCTACAACAACAGATACTTTCTCGCATTATTTCTAAATTTGCAATTTTCGAAAATTTAGAGAATCCAACGAAAATGAGACCTGCGCCATCCATTTAAGCGTTCCTTTTTCTGTGGGAAAAAATGAAGAAAACGTTTATAGCGATTATTGAGAAAATACTTTTTATAAATTGAATTAATTTGAAGCACAAAATTCGTGAAAGATATTAGTTGCCTCAAAAAATGTACATGATCTTTGAGATAATATTTAAGAACAGTTTTGATTAAAGCAAACATTCTGTCCTCAATTTTCTAGTTTTATTTACTCTCACTTTAACTTTCTGGCCCTACTTCCTAAGAAGAAAAAGTGTTGTAATCGTGAGGTGGAAAAAGATGAATATTCGAAAGAAAACTCTTATTGCCGGGCCCTGGTAACGAAAAAGTGGATAAATCATGTTCCTATATATAGTAAATTACTTCCTCTAACACTTTGTGTAGACGGAATCCGTTTTGTGGGTACCAGAAAAACGTTTCACGACAAATAGTGTGTCTCTGTGTTCTTCCGTCAGGCTGTCAGTCGGTCTGTGGCCAAAGCTAGCACCAAAACCGTTCAGCCGATTTTCCCAAAATTTATGTTCCCAGCTGCCTTCATTTTTTTCAGTTTTTCGGTTCCTCAATTGTAGGATTGAAACATGACTTATTAATACAACCTGAAACATGACTTTATTAAAAAGTTTTAGAGAAGAGCAACACCTCGTTATACACGGAAATTTTTGTTAAAAAATTTGGAACCGTTTATGAGAATATATTGTTTGAGCGTTTCTGAAAATGCGCCTTTTTAAGCTCATTTACACCCAAATCTTTTGAATTATCCAGAAAATTCATGTGTATCTTTGTGTTTTTCTCATATTGCTTTAATTTTTGCAAATTAATATTTTAGAAATTATTTAAAATCTATTTATAATTCATATTTTTCCCGCACGCGAGTAATTCATTTGCATTCTAAGTGAATTGATGTATTTTCTTTCAGACAATCAGCGAATCTTAATAAAATTAGCCCAATTAGGTTTCCTCTCTTAAAAGTATGATTTAAATGTAATATGAAAGAAAAACTGCTAGAATTCGGGGAATATAAGATTGGAAAGCAACAATTGCATTCCCTCCCGCGAGACGGCAGATGAATTTCTGTGAATTACGTCTCATTGATGGGACATGATTTAGCTGTACAAAAAGCAGTTATAATTGTCAAATTTGTTTAAAATATTTAGTTTTTGCACCAAATGTTCTACAATTTGTAATTAGTTAAAAAATGACTGAGATGAGTTAATTCGGAGATAAACTGTGGAATAAAAAGTAATATAAAACCATTAGAAAGTGCGAGAAAGTACGTACTATTTAAGCATCGCTAGTTCCTTAAAAAAATTAATATGACCTATTCCAAAGAGCTGATTTTTACTTTCTCGCTCTTGAGAAGGGACTTCTTAAGAAGAAAAAGTTATTAGCTGCGGAAAAAAGGAGGGAATTTGCGGCAGGAAAGCTCTTAAAGCCGAAACCTTGTAACGAGAAAGTGGATATATCCGGTTTCTAAGTTTACAAAAAAAATCCGCTAGCGTGTGGTGTAGACAGAATCCATCTTTTGTCCTTAATACCGAAAAGTTGATTAACGGTATAACGTATCTCCGTCCGTGTGTGAAAAACGCTAGCAGCTGAACTGCTCAGCCGATTTTCTGCGAAATTCATATTCTCCAATATTGATCTCGCTCATGTCGCGGCCCATTGAATTTGAAACTGATATTTTCATTTTTTGGGGGGTACTTTTCATTAAGCCCCAGGGACATTTTCAGAATTAAAGTAGTGCTAGACTGACACACACTTTCTAGTAGTAAAGTTTTCTAATTTCCTTGGTGTGGACTGGCTTCACGGTCTTGCCCCATCCTCTTGCCAGCTGCCATCTATCGCCGACCAAAGTAAATGTTTTTTGAAATTTTCTCAATTTTTCGGTTTGCTAATAGAACCGAAATATTACTTTAAGAATATTAAAGAAGAGTAAAATCTTGTCATAAATAGCAATTTTGATTAAAAAATTAGGAGCCGTTTTTAAACAAATCTTTCACAGGAATCTATTGAGTTTTCGAAAAACTTTATTTAAAGTCATTTGGAGCACTTCCACTCACAAATTCAAATAAATCGATGGATATTAACGGCGTGAGAGATATTTAACGGTGGTGCTGCCAAATCACATACTTTCTCGCATTGATTGTAAATGCTTCGCAATATTATACTACTTCATAAACCAGCAAAAGTTATTTCAACCAGCAAATTCTTTTCCGCTTCGAGACGCGATCTCAGTTTCTCAAAACT
The DNA here is from genome assembly GCA_011170035.1 of Teleogryllus occipitalis. Taxonomy (NCBI): domain Eukaryota; kingdom Metazoa; phylum Arthropoda; class Insecta; order Orthoptera; family Gryllidae; genus Teleogryllus; species Teleogryllus occipitalis. The sequence continues at coordinate 10,377 of BLKR01000019.1, read as the reverse complement.
AACTTGTCGGCTCTCAAACCACTTCTCCACGCATGAGCCCCATGTTCGGCCTCATAAGACGGTCCCATGGGTAGTGTAAATAAATTTGCATGTTGTAGTGTATTTAAATTGCATGTTGATAAATTAGTTTATGAAAATCGGTTCATACAGATGCACAGATAACCAATTAACTTGATATGACATACGTTTTACAAATCGTTTTACAAAGAGTTGAAAACTTGGTCAAAAGTTCAAAATAAGAAAATCAAATACACACTTTTCCACTTTATTTAGTACCTTCATTGATTGTATATGTGAAAAGAATTACTTCAAATGATTTTCAATAAAGTTTCTGAAATTCTCAATAGTTTTCTTCGCAACACAGAATTGTGACAAATAATTACCCCTGAGCGAAGCTTTAACCAGCAGCCCCTTCTTCCGAACCGCTACCCGCCATTTAACCACTTCGGCTACGACGTTTGGCACTTCTACAGTGGTCATTAGAGCTTCGTGTTTGAGTTCTAGCATTAGGCAGCCGCAAAACTGATAAAATGTGAATAAAGTGTCCTTTGGACAGAAAAAGATGGCAACTGAGAAGACATAACAGAGCGCGGAAAATAATTTTTGCTAGTTGAAAACACTTTTGCTTGTGCATGACGCAATATAATAAAACGGAAAATTTAGCAATATTGTGACAAAGCATTGTGTTGTTTACCATAACTAGTTTATCTTGATTAATTGTTTTTGTGATTAGAATTGCTTCAAATGGTTTTCAATAACGTTCATGGAACTCTCAATTACTTTCTGTGCCAACAGAGAATTGTGACGAATAATAATCCCTAAACAAAGGTACGAGCCAGTGAACATTCCGTCCGAAGAGATGACCCCATTCACGCCAATTAACCACCTTGGCAATGTTTGTGGGAAATAAGATATAAAATTCTGTAATAGTAATACGTGTATGGTGGTTTCAGTTCTAGCATTTAAAAAAATGTCCAAACAATTAAGAAAATGTGAAAAAATGTCCTTTGTGTGGCAAAAGATGCCAGGAGGGAAAGGAATAAGGCATAACCCAAAAGCTAGTCGAGACAAAGAGGTTCAGAAAACTAACAAGTGCGGGAAAGTATGTGCCATTTAATAGCACAACTACTCTTTTGTGAATTTATCAAAACCATTTATCCACTTTTCGTTACCAGAACGCAGCTATAAGTGTTTTTTTCCTAGGGCTTTTATCCAGCCGATAGCCGGTTGCCCTTTACGTCCCGATGGGACGCATATTCGACCACACACTAGACAAACACTCTTGCGGGCTCCCCTGATCTGGGGTCAGCAGAACGCGAGGCTCTCCGCGACAACACACACAAAGTCAAGGGACACACAGCCATGCCCAAGGCGTGACTCGAACCCGCGACCCTAAGCGCTGAGTCGGTAGTCGCTTTTAGCCACCTCGGCCATCCAGGTCGGCTGTGTTTTTCTGGCGAAAATTCACCGTTTTCCGGGGCACGATTACATAACTTTCTCTTCTTACGAAGAATGCGCAAGGCGAGAAAGTAAACAAGGTAGACAGACTGACAGACGGACAGACAGACAGACAGACACTATCATCAGTATTCTACTTTTGTTAATTTTTTGAATTTTTGGAAAATACAGAGAGTTAGCCTACATTTTGGCAAGGAACATTTTTTTACCGTCCTTTGCTCTATCAGAGGGAAAAAAACGAACGAACGAACGAACAATCTGAGTGCACAGCCGTTTCGCATATCATTACAAACGTCCCAATACATTTGTCTATTGTTCTGATAAAACAGATTGCAAATAAAAATATATTTAAAATAAAAAAAACATTTTCTTTTATTTTTGTATTACTTACTTTTACATGGAAATCAAAATAACCAGATAGTTCCAAATTCATTTAACTGTGAGAGTACACATTCATTCAATCAGATGACTCACACGACGCTCGTGAATAGAGCATTTAAAAGATATCACATCAACAGCTTATCTTGTTCCCAACAACGATTAACTTTTTGACATTTCGTCAGTTTCGCAACCTCTGTCATCTGATTGCTGGCGAAACCAAGGCTCGTTTCAGCGTGAATTACATTTTATTGTTTCAATTACCTCGACTTATTTTCCAAAATAAAAATAATACTTAGTGCGCACCTCGGTGACACTGGGCAACAGAAGGATTCCGTCCCTCGCCCACTCTGTCATCTCGCGTACCTCACCCAATGTTCATGAATAGAATGCAAGCATTTCACCGTAGTGTAATGTAATCCTATGAGATTAACACCAATTATTTCCGCGAGAAATAACAAAATCAATTGTTTTGTGTTTTAAGGTAAATAGTCAGTTGAGAGACTACCCCAAACAAAATAATTAGTTAATTTGAATTGTAGATTTCCCGTCGCTTTTTACCTACCCGACGAAAGGAACTTCAAATCCCGCGAACTGGCAGCAATGTGATTTTTAATTTTTATCAGATCTTTTCCTCTACGAGATTTCCTAGCCTATATTTATTCCATCAAATAGATGGACGCACTTGATAAGGTGGTGTAGAGGGTCACAGTCCGCGAGAAGTGGTTCTGCCTGGTACAGCGTCCGCTTCATTTGATCAGAGAGGGCGCCAGAGTGAAGAGTTCGGGCGGTATCTCTTCACTCGGTGACGTCACGGAAGAGGGAGACGGTTGCACTGAATGCCGCCTCAAAAACATCGACTTCCTTTCATTCTAGCTCTTTGACAGAAATCTCGGCTTATAAACTTTACATTCTTCATTGCTTATTACGAACCACCCAAGAAAACAAATGTAATGGTAGGAAATGGTGTGGAGTTCACGACATTTGCATCATCTAAATAAAACTGAGGCGTTGTTTTATCGTATATGTTCATTTTAGCATAAAGCTTTTTCGGCCGCATTGCAGCTATCTTCAGTGCTATTCTGAGGTGGCTAGGGGCCTCGGTCCAAACAAGACAGTTTTCTTTCCCTCAAAAATTATAAAAATGTATTTTTTTTACTTGTCTCTCACGTCGTTAATGTTTACATTAAAAGCAATTTCTTCACATTACTAGATTTATGAGCACGTGATCTTTAAATAATGTCAAATAAAGGTTCTCGATAACTCAACAGTTTTCTGTAAAAATGAGCCCAAATTCCACATTTTCAGAAATGCTCAAGCGCCATTTTTTCAAAAATGGCTCCACATTTTTTCTTAAAATTTGTCCAACGGATAGTATTAATTGCTCTGTTTAATATGATGTAAAGTTCATTTTGGTGTATTCTTTTGTTTTTCAAAAATTACACAAATGCATTTTTTTAAAATATCTCTCACGCCGTTAATATGTCATTTTCAGGCGCCGTCATTTTTAGGCGCCTGTTACTCTACCGGAGAAAAAATGAAGATAAAAATAACAGACTTTTTGAGAAAATTTTGATAAACTACCTCGAAAACTAAAAAAATATATCTTAACTTCAAGGGGACGCGACATTAGTCAGATGGATGAGGGAACATTAATTTTGGTGAAAATCATGCAAACGGTGTAGCCGCATAGGGTGTTCATCGACAGTCGGACGGCCAGCCGGTTTACAATAATCTAATTTTTCGGTGACAAGTACATACTAAACAAGAACCAAACAACGTATTAGTGGACGTCTATTATTAATTTTATTTCCCCATTTAGGAATAAGGGTTATACACTTTGTCGTTACCAGGACTCGGCATTAAGAGCTTTTCTGAAGACAACTCGCCGATACCTGGCAGGCTATTACAATACTTTCTGTTCTTACGAAGCAAGTCGAGAATGTAAAATATTTGAAGAATTGAAATTAATACATCTAGGGTAAACCTTATTAAGCAATAATACGGTTTCCGTAGAATATTCCGTAAATAATTCCGTAGAATATTGTAAATCTTCAGAATTTTCTGGGAGCTTCTCATCAGGAAATATATCGGTCAAAAAGTTGAAATAGAATTTAAGATGTAAAGATAAAACTTTGTGAAAAGTGAATGAAGAGTTATTTTACAATAATTGGTTCAATCGAGTTTCATGGGATGAAAATGCGTGAGAAATAATGAGAAATCTTGCGAAAAAATAAAAATGACAAATATCACTACTGAACGTCATATACCAATTCATATAAATGTAACTGCGTAAGGAGAAAATCTGTATTTCTTGGCAGAATTCGTTTCACGTGCATTACCGTCACGCCCAGGAAGGTCAGGACTTTTAGTTTCAGAAGCCTCTCAGAAGCAAAGTTGCATTTAGAGGAGCCGGATTCTCGGACTAAGCACCTCGACAATTGCTGCTCCTCTCCCCCACCCAGCGGCTATTTCTTCTCGTAGCAGCTTCCGCCCCTGCCCCACAGAAACAGAAGTAGTCTGTGGAAGAGGTCCTCCAAAAGTCTTTGGAGGGAGCGCTCGGAAAGTTGGCTCTGGGGAAACATGTGGAATGAAGTTTAGATGAAGGTAAGCGCTGACGAGGGTGTGGAGGGATGGAGGGGAGGAAAATATAAGTATTGAATTTCTTTTTCGCAATACGACGCCATGGTTAAGGCGCTTCAGCGATCGGAGCGCGACAAAACTCAAGTTATTTGAGAACTTTGTGAAAGAGGCAGGTTGCTCTACAGGTGGTTGCGTTCGAGTAGATACGACCTGCGTTTGCAGAAATAATCCTTATTGGGAGGACATACTCCGAACTAGTGCTCCGCGCATCTGTAATTATTCTTGAGAAAGAATAATTACAGAAATGTTCGAATGCGAAATGTGCGAATAATTGTCGATACGGAACATATTTTGAACCATTTACTTGAAATTGAAACTAATGTTCGTGTTTATGGCTTACCCGCCCTGCTGGAATGATTTTCCTTTTCCATCTTTTAAAACCGCAAGCTGCTTAAGGAACGCTCTGGCTGGCAAAAATCAATGTGCTCATATCAGCGTCTTTCCTTCCCAAATCACCCCATGATCTCATTACATTGCTATAACCTTGTTCAAACACCATTTTCTGTGGTTGTTTGCCCACACTCACTTTTCAGCTCCACGGTTTGGAAGCGAGTTTCGGTATGTATTCCAAGTGGATCGTATAACAGGTTGCAATGAATCAATGAACGCATTGTTGCTGATTCGGAAGCATCGATGATCGGGAGTTCCACAGGTCTCACTTACTCTTTACTCCTTGGATTCTCTGGCAGCTCATCAAAATAGTGGAATGAAAATTTAGAGCAACAAATTTGAATATGATTATTGTACAGGAAGGAATCAAATGAGTGGTCGTAAAATATGATTAAGTTATGCACTTTAAGATGTTTTAACGAACAAAATTTAATTATCAGTATCGTTGAACTTATTGCTACAGAATGATAAGATATGCACATTTTTTACAGGTAATTACTTATCTCATTAACACGTGCTAGAAAGCTGAAATTATATAAACATGAATTGCTAACAACAGAATAAAGCTTAAAATTAAATTCAATACTGTAACATACATTGCTCATATCCGATGCTAATCACGTGTCTTGCTGACGTTAGGAATGTTGAAGTTTTATTGCATGAATTCATTGTATTTCTGAAATGTTTTTACAGAACCTTACAGATTCCAAACGTGCACTTATCAGTTTTTATAAATACCACTTGGTTTGAGGGGCATAACTTTACATAACTTCACCAATTCAAGAATTTTGAAAATGATGTTCACTTGGCATGAGTTCTTGTACGAAGAAAAGAAGCCACGCTTTGTTTTTGAGTTGAATGCGCCTTTCCACGTGAGATAATGTTTGAATACGTTAGTTGAATTGCACTGAGTGTTGTTAATTTTGTATTGTGCTCCGTGGCGTCGCGTATTACGATCGGAACGAGTGAACAAGACAAAACATTCATTCCGCTCCGAGCAGTCGACCTGTGCGGACCTCTGAGCGCAGCTGCTCTCGGTAGTAGTAACCATTCATAGTGTAAGGTGTATCAGCCGAAAGTTTAGTCTACACAGTGCGCAAATTAAACCAAGTGCAGTGATCTAAAAAGTGAATAACGCTACATCAACTTTCAACAACGCTGGCCTCAGCCAGTGCATTGCCGATGCATTAGCATTGGTTTATCCAACGGTCGGCCAAATGGAGGTCGCGGAAGGCGACGGCCGCGATTTCACAGCACTATACGCTCCAGCGTATCAACCAACGCCAACTCAACAAGTGCAGATGTATCATTACACAGCACCGCAAACAAGTATGCAGCCACATATCCAAAATTATAGCCAGCCAATACAGGTCAGTCATTTTGTGCCAGCAGAAGGTGCAACCTCATCGTCAAGGTCCAGTGACAATATTAGTGTAAACTCCGTTCCAAACCCCCAAGTGACAAGTGGCAAACGCGGAAACAGTGACCCCATCCAAAACCCCAATCAATCCAAAAAAGTTCTGACGAACACTAATACCAGCTATGCTATTCCTACAGAGAATAGATTCAGCGCTCTAGCTGACCTTCCTGATGATGTTACGAACGCTACCGACCCACCGGTACCGGAAAATGTTAGAATCCCACCCATCCACATCAGCAATATTACAAACATTATGGAACTAAATCAGGAAATCAAGGCCCAAATCTCCGCGCAATTCACCGTAACATTCAACAATAACAAAGCCAAAGTTAACTTCCAAAAAATAGAAGACTACAGAAAAGCAATTCAGTATTTCATTAAAACTGAAAAACAATTTCACACATACAAGGACCCAACCAATAAAAAGTTCTCGGTGGTTTTCAAAAACATTCACCCCTCCATCACCCAAGAGGAAATATATAACGACCTGAAGGAACAATACTCTTCCCTAAATAGTATCACCAGACTTCATAAAGACAACCAGCCCATCCCAGTGGTAGCCGCAGAGTTTTCCGGTGAACAATCGATTGACTTAATCCTCCGTACCAGCCAAATCTGCAATTTAAAAGTTAAAGTTGAAAGAAGACGGAAAACAATTGGAATAATTCAGTGCCTTCGTTGTCTAGACTTTGGACATTCTAAAAATAATTGTTACAAACAAATCGCCTGTATTCATTGTGCCGAGAATCATTACTCAGTAAACTGCCCCAGTCTGAACCAACCTCCGAAATGCAGAAACTGCGATGGGACTCACCGTGCGGATATCCGTACGAATGAATGCCAGTACTTTAAAAATATATCGGAAAATAAAACTAGAATGCCCCCAAACCCCTCGTCAAATACGAGAACCAACAAATCAACTCCACCCTCACCGGCGCCCCCACCTCAAAACGTCCGCCATTTCCCTAGACTCCATAGAACTGCCAACATACCAAATTTCACCCATGAATCAGCATTTAATCGTCCGCCAAATAATATCCCACCATATGTCCCAAACCACAATCCACATACTAGTCTCCCCCAAAATAACCTTCTTAACACACCATTCATTCATAATATTATCAATCACATAATAACCCATATAATCAACATCATAAATTCAGTAATCCCAACTATTATTCAAAACATACAACAAGCAATTACTTCTAATTTTAGTTTCTCCAATGGCTCAAAATAATTCAAATCATAAATTAATCCTAATGAACTGGAACGCATGTGGCATCAGCAATAAAAAAAACGAACTCCATTTCTTTCTCCAAACACACAATGTCGACATTGCATGTATCACTGAGACCCATTTAAAACCTCCAGCCACTTTTAAACTACCAGGCTATAATACAGTAAGGAAGGATAGGGCTAACGCCTCAGGCGGCGGAGTTATCATACTCATTAAAAACACTATCGCCTACTTCGAAGAAAACTCAACACCCATCAATGGCATTGAAACAATAGCAGTTTCACTTACCTACAGCAACCCAAAACTCACTATCATTGCCGCTTATAAACCCCCCAACATAAGAACAAATTTTGCAGGTCTGAACATCTTACTTTCGCGTTATTCATCTTACATACTTTTAGGAGATCTAAATGCTAAACATGTGCAATGGGGGTGCAGAGTCACCAACGCAGCAGGTGCCCAACTTCTAAACTATATCGTAACAAACAGAATTAGTTTGTTCGCACCTCCAGAACCAACCTATTATCCTTATGATCCAATCAAGCTTCCTGATATACTAGACATAGGATTAACAAACATTAATAGCAATTTTCACTCAACTCCGCATTTTGAACTAGACTCCGATCACCTTCCAGTCTTAATTTCTACAGATCAAATCCCCGCACCCCATTCACCCATTCCGGCATTAAATACTTACAACTTAAATTGGTCCAAATTCAAAAACATAATGCAAAACCAAATTCCCAATTTTAAAATACTAAACTCTCCACCGGAAATAGACCAAGCAATAACGCAACTAAATAATATAATAATCAACACAATTAGCAAACTTAATCCTGAACGTCCGAACACCCTTCGAAAACACACATCAAATAAACTACCGAAAAGCATTATCAAAATCATAGAAACTAAAAATAAAACTAGAAGGTTATGGATGGCACTTAGAATTCCCTCACTTAAAAAAGAACTAAATACACTAACCAAAATCAGTAAAAAAAAGCTCTAGAACACTATAAACAAACTAAATACAATAATATCATTCATTCATTAAATACACGAAATAACTCTCTCTGGAATTTCACTAAAAGTATACTCGGAAAAAAAACCATAATCCCACCACTAACTACTCCAAATGGAAAAAAATACGCTACCGCCGATAAAACGGAAGTATTAGCCGACCACTTCGCATCAACTTTCACACCAAACATCACACCTCCTCTTCCAGATCACACCCACATCCAACAATTTGCGAATTCCCCGAATTTCAACGTACCACAAAAAATTAAGTATATCTCTCCACATGAAACGCTAAAAGTTATCAAATCCCTTCCCAATAAAAAAGCTCCCGGCCACGATAAAATAAATAATATAATTCTCAAAAACCTACCCAATCCTGCCATAGCTTTCATTGTAAACATATATAATTCATCTTTAAGAACTGGCTACTACCCTACTACCTGGAAACATTCTATCATCCTCCCGATTCCCAAACCTAATAAGAATCATAGCATTCCCGATAACTACAGACCCATAAGCCTCCTCCCCACTTTAGCAAAAATATTCGAGAAATTAATTCTAACAAGATTAAACAACTATATTAAAAAAATTCACCTCATACCTTTCTACCAATTCGGATTCACTAATAAACTATCCACAGCACACCAACTGCTGCGTATTTCAGAAAATCTCCATTCCTCCTTTCAAAAAAAACAATATTCAATAGCAGTTTTCATGGACATCGCTAAAGCCTTCGACAGGGTATGGCATGAAGGCTTAATTTATAAAATTTTATCTATAGGCACCCCTATATACCTTTTCAAAATTATTAAAAGCTTTCTCACAAATAGAACTTTCTCAGTTTCAATAGAAAATCAAAATTCGAACCCCCGCCCTATCTCTGCCGGTTTACCTCAAGGATCACCTCTCTCTCCCCTACTCTATAACTTGTACACAGCCGATATGCCTACATCAAGATTAACAAACATAGCCTAGTTTGCAGATGATACCGTAATCTACATGTCCCACTCCTCAATTAATTACATAGCTAACGAAATCCAATCTCATTTAAATAAAATAGAAAACTGGGCAACGAAATGGAAGATTAAAATCAACCCCGCGAAATCTACAGCTAAAGTCTTCACTTTCAGACCTTATTCCTTCCCCATGCCATTTAAATTGAACAACAATACAATCCCTTGGACTCCTCACAACAATGCAGTTAAATACCTGGGTCTTCACATGGATACTACACTCAACTGGAAAATACATATTGATACAAAAGTCCAACAAGCCAAAGCCAAAATAATACAGCTAAAATCACTTTTAAATAACAGTAAACTTTCACTAAATAACGGTATCACCTTATACAAAACCATCATTAGACCTCTTCTCCTGTACGCTTGTCCAATTTGGACCAATGCTGCCAAGTATAATATCAACAAAATTCAGGTTATTCAGAACAAATACCTAAGAACTATCACCCACGCCCCCTGGTTCATTTCCAATAAGCAATTACACCACGAACTTAACCTAAAACACATCGCACATCACATAGCCTTTCTTGCCAATAACTTTTATTCTAATCTAACACTCATCAATCATGAAAGACATATAAATTTAGGAAAATATAATGAAAACCCAACTAGAATAAAAAACCGATATCCAGTTCATTCTTTTCTCAACATTTTTTCAAACCTCAGTAATTTTTAGAGGTGCTCGGTGAGTCCCCTCGTCAATTGTAGTTTAGAGTTAGTATATAAGAATTAGATATAAGTCAACCATACAAATGAAGAGTTTCTTGTAAACTGAACTTTGTAAGTCAATCCTATACAAAATAAAAATTAAAAAAAAA
>BLKR01000018.1:0-5000 GCA_011170035.1 Teleogryllus occipitalis | reverse complement strand
AATCCTTTTATTTTCCCTGTTTTCCGTTTTTGACTGTGAAATGGAACGCACTGCATTTGTTCGCTAATCGCTTCGTCTTGCTTGAATTAATTTACCTGTGTTATTAAAATTTCGATACTTCCCGTCAAGATATTTAAATGGGGTAAATTTCATCTGATGCAGCTAATTTTCTTGTTTTACCTCCCGAAAGTCTGAATTCGATATGTTATCGCGTTTTCTTGCAGTATACGAAAAACCTCTTCTTTATATGCGTTTCATCGCTCCAACAATGGACTCCATTAATATTTTTCCTTAATACAAACATGCAAAATATGAAAATTTCAATAACTTCTTATTGCCTGACGCGATTTCACTGGGATAACTTTCAAAATGTTTCTAAATCACGGCCGGATCTAATGTTTATAGTCCAAACTCGCACAAGTCTCGGGTTCGCTTTATTCTCTTCTTTACTCGGTTTTATTTTTTTTACTATGGCGTTTTTGCTGTAAATGTTTTGAACCGTTTATCATGCAAATGCATACCATTGGGGATCGTGTAAATCATTACATACCCCCCCGCCTAAGATGTTGCGCAGTTCTGACGAGCCAACATCTAAAGCTTATGCTTGCTTTTGTTCCCTTCTACTGTGCTCACTACGTTTGACCTTGACCGTGAACTTGAAGCTCGTTAACAATGCTCGGCGGAGTATACACAAACACACGTACTTGGCAAAGTCGCGACGGACGAACCTGCCAATGTTTACTTAGCACTGCATAGGCTCGTAGCACCGTCGTCTCTACTCGCACTTGTCACTGTGCACCTGCAACTCACTTCACAACACACAAATAAATCGTTTCTTTCCATAGATAATACTTACAACTACTTACTGCTAAACAATCTTCGTACTTGCTCATAAAGAAATACTTACAACTAATACTTAACCTAAACACTTTGCATAGAAATAACACGTACACACTATTCCACTACCTTTCCCTCTGAATCAACGCACACTTTCGTCACCTTGACATCAAACTATCTGTGTCTTGTAAGGTTTAATGTTATATACATTTTGAACCCCTATTTCCTGCCCATCGTTTTCCAACAAAACATTGTTATTGTTCAGTACCCCTTTCACCTTGTACGGACTGTCATAGATGGGAAAGAACTTCCGAAACAATTTCTGGTCGGAGGAAGACGAATGTGGCGAACGGATCAAAACTTCGTCCCCTACACTAAACGTTCCCCGATAGAAATGTCCCTGAGCCCTTTTCCGCAGCTTGGCCGATTTCTTCAACTGGTCGTACACTATCTGGTTATTTGCAGTCACCGTCGGTAATCCACTAATCTCCGGTGGTATCTTCACTGCGTCAAACGTCCTTAACTTCTTCACGCCGAAATGTACCTCCCACGGCGTCGAATGGGTGCTGGAGTGTGGCACAGCGTTCAGAACCTCGTTCAAAACGGGTACCGCCTCGAACCATGCTTTGTGGTTTTCAGCCACATACACGCGAAATAACCGCGACAACTCCCTCATTACTCGCTCGCTAGGATTGCTTTGCGGGTGACGTACCGCGGTAAAATGCACTGCAACACCTAGTTCTTCCATCTTCTCTTTCCATTTTTCGCTGGTGAATTGAGTTCCCCTATCACTAAGAATTCTCGCCGGTTTCCCGCACATTTAAAAAAATCGCAACACCTGTCGTATGCAGTTGTTGGCGTTGGGCTTCTTTATCGGAAAAATTTGGACGAATTTGGAGAATACGTCCATGATTACGAAGAGATGCTGATTGCCGAACCGGGTCTTTGGCAGTGGACCGTACAAATCACCGGCGTACAAATCTCTGGGACCTCGTGGCACTATCGCTTGCCATTCCCCTTCGTAACGCCGATTAGGCTGCTTTGTCTTCTGACACAAGTCGCATGAACTTGTCAGCTGCCGTATCTCTTTCCCCATGTTTGGCCAATAGCAATATTCGGACAGGATTTTAACAATCTTGTCCCCTCCAAAATGCCCATAATGTTCGTGTGTAGAAATAGCTAATTCCTTCCTATGTTCCTTCGGAACCCAAATCCGAAAAAATCTTGTCTTGCCGTTTACCTTCCGTAGCAACATCCCATGGTATATCCTCCAATTGTCCACGTTCGCATCCTTGCTCCTCGGAATTTGGTCGACGTCATACGGTCGTCCCATCACCAAGTTGATCACTTCTCGGGTGAAGGGATCGCGCTGCTGGATCGCGATGATGGTTTCCGCGGTCCATCGCGGATGAATTTCTCGCACCTGTAGAGCCGCCATAATATCCTCCGCCATTTCTTTCTCTTTGACTTTGATTCTTGACAGATAATCTGGGAGTAAGTTCTTCCGGCCTTCACAATATTCGATGTTAAATTGGAACTGTTGGAGCCACAACGTCCACCTTAACAACTTATCGTTATTGGTGTGGCTTCGCATCAAAAAAACTAGCGCCTTGTGATCCGTAATGATCGTAAATGGACGCCCGATCAACAACGTCCTGAATTTTCGGGTCGCCCAAACAATCGCAAGCGCTTCCAGTTCCGTTACGCCGAATTTTATCTCGCCCCCTTTCAATGATCGGCTGTCTAAGGCAATGATTCGCTGCTCACCGTGATCATCTATTTGGAACAGTACTGCTCCTAGTGCAAAACCGCTACTGTCGGTCTGTAGGTACATGCGCCGATGAAAGTCTGGGTATTCCACGACATAAGTGCGCTCGAACGCATTTATTAGTTCTTCAAATGCCTCCTGGCATTGTTGCGTCCAGTGCCACTTGCTCCCTTTCCTCAGTAAATGCAATAATGGCACGACCTTCTGAGAGTAATTTTTCACAAAACGCGCATAGTAATTGCATACACCGAACAGTCGACGCAGCCCTCGAACGTTCTTCGGCGGCGGTAGCTTCTGAATTACTTCTCTTTTACTCACTTGCATCCTCATACCCGTGCCGGAGATCTCATGTCCCATAAACTGTACACGTTCGCGGCAGAACTCACACTTCTCCAAATTCAGTGTCAAGTTATATTCTTTAAAAATTTCGAACAACTTCCTTAAGCTGCTGAGATGGGAATGCATGTCTGGTGAAAATAAAATAATGTCATCGACATACATTACCAGGGTTTCTTTGAGCTCCGCGGGGATTACGTCATTTAAGTAACGGATCAGCGCAGCTCCCGAATTCTTTAATCCGAATGGCAGTCGTCGGAACGAGTACACAGTTCCCTCAAATTTGAAACTTATATAACGCTGACTGTCAGCTTCGACCTCTATCTGCCAGTACGCGGATGAAAAATCGAGCGCACTGAAGATAGTAGCCCCGCCCAACTTCATCACCATCTCATTTATCGTAGGTGGCGTCTCGTACCGTGGAATAGTAACCGCGTTTAATTTTCTCGCATCCAGGCAGATGCGAATGCTCCCGTTCCTTTTTATTACCACGACCAATGGACTGACATATGGGGTAATTGCCCTCTTTATTACTCCCTTTTCTTCCATTTCTTCCACTAGCTTGCGCACCTGTTCTACGTACATTTGCGGTACGGGATATTGCCTGGCAGTAAACGGTGTAGTGTCCTTGAGCTGTAACGAAAACTTGTAGCCTTTCACCGGCTCTGACGATTCTCCGAAAATTTCTGCGAACTCGCAACAGTTGTCGAATTCTTGCGGGACAGTCTCCCAAGTCCATGACTCCTTCCGCGGCCCTATCCACATTCTGGAGGATCTCTTCCATAACGGCCAGCATCTCATCCCCTGCGACCTCCGCCTCATCAAGTTCAGCGACCACTGGACTGCTTTCAATAAAACCTCTCGATCGTAGCGTCACTTTCCTAGCACCTACGTCGACGACGGCTTGGTAAGCCCCCAATGCGTCCATCCCAACGATGACGTCACGGATCAGCCCTCGAATGACGACTGCTGCTACCTCAATGGTCACCCCTCCGACATCAATCTCTAACCAGACTTGTTTCCCGGTGGTATTCGCCGCTTTTCGGTTTGCCATCATGACTTGTAGTTTCCGCGTCGGTAATTCAACCAACATGCGCCCTTCCTTCAGTACTTTGTTACAGAACTCTTCCGACACTGCACTCACACTACTGCCTGAATCTACCAGCGCTCGTACTTCTATCCCGTAGCATACACCTCGCAATAATAGACATTGGCTAGGTTTCACCCCTTCACTTACTTCTTCCCGGAGCAATTCATCCCCTTCAACGATGATCGTTGCTGCAGCTATCACTGTCACGGTATCGTCGCTATCCTCCTCGTTTGGGTTGAGCCACCTGTTCGTCCCAAACGTTTCTAGTTTTCCTGTCTTCCTTCTTTCTCCCACCTATCTGGTATTGCGCCTGCTTCAATTACCTGACTTCTTTCTTCTCGCACCATTCGTTCATCCCCCGAACGTTGCCTATTATCCTCTTTCGGCTTCGGTTTGTTTTGTGCCTGTCCATTACGCGATTGTGCTTGCCTACTGGATTTATCATCACCACGGACTTCAATTGCGCATACGTTCTCCTGCCGATATCCTCCCCCATAATACCGATTATTCCTATTCCCGTTGCTGGAACTTTGCCCGCGTCCCTCCTGCGCGTCTTGCTCATTTCCGTCGTTCGCCTGGTCGAATCTGCTCACCCGCTCGATCAGCGCGTCGATGGTATCTGGCATGTTGTTCCACAATAGGTTTCGAATACCGTTCGGCATCTGTCGGATTAGAATTCGGATACTTTCGGCCGGGTTAAAGTCCTCGCTGCACACCTTAAATGCGCTTACTTTACGCGTGACAAAGTCACTCATGCTTTCCGAACTTCCCTTCCTATAGCGTTCTGACATCAACCTATACTTCAGCTCGAATTTGTGGTGCTGATTCCAATATCTTTCCAAAAATTTGGCGCGCCATTCCCCGTATGTACGTGGCGTCGGCGTCAAAGCTTGCCACCAATACTGCGCCTTGGAACTTAACGCCTCTTCGACGAATCTTAATTTCATCCCATCCGGTATATTGTTTACA